>CAUYQG010017800.1:0-40371 GCA_963574415.1 Tarsius wallacei
TCTTTTCACTGTTCCTTAAAGATAGACAAAGCCAGCCGGGCTCGGTGGCTCAGCCTGTAATCCCACACCTTTGGGAGGCAGAGGCGAGAGGATTGCCTGAGTCCAAGGGTTCAAGACCAGCCTGGGCAACTTGGTGAGACCTTGTCTCTACAATAAATAAAAAAATTAGTCAGGTGTGGTGATGTTGCGTGTAGTTTCAGCTACTTAGAAGGCTAAGGTGAAGGATCACCTGAGCCCAGAAGGTCAAGGCTCCGGTAGCTATGAGTGTCACTGCACTCCAGGCTGGGTGACAGAGTGAGACTCCAACTCAAAAAAAAAGGGCGGGAAAGGCAGACAAGAATCCTGTATTATTCATCTCCAGTTCAGTACAGGACACAGTTTTTTCCTTTTAGAATAAAGGATGATTAACCAGGCTCGGTGGCTCAACCTGTAATCCCAGCATTTTGGGAGGCCGAGGCAAGCGGATTACCTGAGCCCATTGATTCAAGACCAGTCCTGGCAACTTGGTGAGACCTTGCCTCTACAATAAATAAAAACTTAGCCAGGTGTGGTAGCATGTGCCTATAGTTCCAGTTACTTGGAAGGCTGAGGCGGAAGGGTCGCTGGAGGTCCAGCAGGTCGAGGCTGCGGTGGCCGGGAGCGGCCACTGCACTCCAGCCTGGGCAATGGAGTGACACTCCAACTCAAAAAAAAAAAGAAAAAGAAAAATAATACCTTTTATACCTATTCAGTTTCTATAAAATTTAAACTTTTACTTGTGAAAAGATGAACATAGGGAACTTATCTCAGGAATTTTAAAAGAATGACAGTTTTGCATTTGAATTATAAATTAAGTACACTGACATATTCACTTGAACTAATATTTTTGTGTGTATATACACAGACATATGTATGAGTGTATATATATACATATATATGAGTGTATATATATCTATATACATAGATATATATGTATATGTACATAGATATGTACTATATATATATAATCTCAGTAATATGAAAGGGTTGAAGTTTACATAAGCTATTTTTTCACAAGCCACTTTTGTCTTATAAATTTAGAAACCAATAAAAAATGTTCATTAGAATGAGAGCTGACTAATATCGAGATTTTCAATATTTAGTCTTTTAATACACAGATTCAGTTAAAAAACAAATCATTCATTACTGCTTATTGGTTTGGTGAAAGATCTCAGATAATTCATTGAATCTGCCTGTACTTCAGTATAATAGAGAGTGTTAAAACTGACATTATATTCTATGAACAGAATATGTTCCAGTTAAAGAAACATGATATCAAAATTTAAATTTAACATAAATATATTAGTGCATAATTACTAGTGTTATTAAAGTACTTTTTCTTTTATACTTATTTTATAAGACTATTCCCTTTACATTGTGATTATCTATGATCTAAGAATTATCTGTTACCAAATTAACAATTTCTGTTGTATGCAAATTTGAGAGGCTATAAAATTTGCATGTTCAGAGGCTGTTGACATTTAAAGTAAATCACAAACATTATGTCTGAACCGATAGTGTTGAGTAAAAAAATACAATGTAATTCACAGTAATTCATTTTACATATTATTTTCTGGTAAGTATTTCAAGTCAGGATCAGGTATAATATTCTATTTTGGGTGCTCTTTATGAAAGTTAAATAATTATCCAACAAGCTCCACAAATGGAGGCAGAAAGCCAACTGATGAAAATAAGGCCATTGGACAGAAAACCTGGTATGTTAATTATAAATCTCTGATTTTTCTATCAACATCTATCTTCTCTATGTAACTTTCTTTGCTGTATATAATTATTTTCATTTCCATGGAGTATTCTGAAGCAGTTACCCTCTCTTATCAACTCTAATTATATGTGTTACAACTTGTTCACTGAGCTAATATTCCTATAATAAAATGCTGAGCAAAGAGTAAACAAATTATTTGTATCATGAAGTTGTTCCTCAAACAAGGCAGGCATAGAAGACTTTGATTTCTGATGTTAAACTGCTATTATGAAGGAATCCTCATCTTTTTAATCTAGAGTTAGCAAATATATGTGTTTAAGGATACATTTAAGACACTAAGTCAGAAAAAAATAATGGCATTATTTAAATTGCTATTAAATGCACTGGAACAAGTACGTCAATAGCAGCAATGCATATGAAGTAAAGAGGCCAGATACTTAGCAAAATAATAATATTAGGAAATTAGTATTTCTCATTCTTGTGACGAAAAAAGTAAAATCATGTAATGGGAAGGATTTCAGCATAGTAGTTTTGGTATGTAAACACCATGTGCATAATTACATATTTTGGTCTGAATACTTTTTAAAAAGTAGTTTCTTTACTTATTGCCATGTCATCGCCATTTATAGTTTGTGAAACCATAGTTCATAAATCATGTAGATGGAAAACAGCTATCCAAAATTTTAATACTTAATTATTTTGACACTTTTTTCTCTTCTGCGGAATTTCTTTTCACTGTCCTGTGCTATGTTCATATCTTTCCAGGATAGCTAATTTCAGTCCATATTTAAAACCAAAGGTATGTGTTCATTTTTTAAGCATATTTCTTCCTAATGATTCCAGCTGGAGTTGTTGATCCATTATATGATGGAACAAAATTGCATAAAATGTACCTGGTTATCTTGCCGCTGACTCGTCTTTGCTAGATTGAGATATCTTAGATCCATAGCCAACTCAGATTAAAGGGGATATCAAGGTGAGCTTTGTCCTATACACATGGATCTTGAATATCTATTTCTTATTTTTGGAAAATTATTGAACGACTATTTTTACATTTCTAGTCCTATGCCAATACAGAATTTTGTCTTCTGTTTTTATAGAATTACAACCAACAAGATTAGTGTCCTTCAACCAATAGCCACAATATGCATAAGTACAATTGTACCTTGTTCTTCTAGACCAAGAAAGTATATTACAAATTATAAGCTGGCAATTAATCTAATGTGCATTGCTAGAATTTTAACAGTTCAGTTGTACTCTCGACCACTCTCAGCTGTAGTTTCCAGCAATTGAGATGAGCAAAGACTAGCTATTCCAAAGATAATAAGAGTAATAAATGGCACAACAGGCAAAGAATGTACACTTATCTTTTGATGAGTTTTTGTGCTTACTAAATCAGGACATCCAGGCTCTACCTCCAGATAAAGGACAGATCATAGGCACTGCAATTCCATGCTTGGGAATTTACAAATAGATTTTCATTTTCAATCAGCTCTAATTTATTCTACTATAGCTGTGCATTCTCTCGCTTTGGGTTCTACCATTTATCTTTGTCCAGATAACCATGGCAATATATGTGCTTATATTTAACCTGAAGATGAAAGAAAATGTGAAATTTAGGGGGAGACAATATTGGAAAATAAGTCAACATCAAAAGTGTTTAAAGTGATTTTTTAAAAAATCTGTAATCTATTGCTACTGAAAAATCATTTGCATATTTTCAGAAAACAGTATACATAAAATATACATAAAAACATGTATAACGCCCACACACAAATCTGTGGCTCATCCTTTTATAATTTAGGCAAAACGAATGTACACACATTCTTTCATATCCTCCTTGTGACTAAAATCCTTGGTTATTTTAAAGGTCTTTCAAAAGGTAAATTAATCTTGTGACTGAAGGATCAATTAGAAGCTTAAACCAGTAACAAAAATTCTTTCTCAATTTAGATTATTTTGGAAATTACAACTTTAACTAGGACTCTTCTCTACTTGTTGAGAATAAGAAAATTAAGATGACAACAGAATATCAAAACTGCCTGCAAAAACATGTACATGATGTACACAGTGAAGCCAGAAAGTCTGAAATGACACCCAGCACCAAGGTTGTATTATCCAAATACTATTTCCTACTTAAGAGAATCCATTTCCTGGAGAAATAACTGACTTCTGGACTATGAGAGGGAACATAAAACAAAGCCTGGGACATGTGTTGGCAAGCATGGAATTTGTCAAGCCCAGGCAAAAGAAGATCCACTGATCCAAAGTGCAACAATTTTAACATTGAAATGAGTAATGATGACAACTAATCAAAATACATCAAATAATTAAAATCTATATATTCACAATGATACTAACAAGTTAGTATACATATTTTCCAACTCTGATATATTATATAATTCATCTTGCTTTTTCTGGAAAATTTGAGAGTATTTCTTTATTAAAGAGTCTAGTTTAAAGTACAAAAAATAGTAATAGAATTAGAGAAATCACTGTTTTGTAAGCCTAATGAAATAATAGATCTAGGTAATGATCAACTGTATTTTGTTAGATAAATATTGATGGAGAATTTATAACGTGGAAATAAGGGTAACAATTCCTGAAACCACTAATAAATTTTATCATCACCAAAAGTGAAACAGCCAGAAATCTGTGCTTCATGGTGACATGATGTAAAGCAAAAAAAATCTGAATCTGATCAAATTTGTGAATATAGCTACCAGTTTACAGGTAATAGCTGGTAGTACAGTAAGTTACATGACTTTATAAGAAAAGACTCAGTTAAATCCAAAATACAGAACATTCCAAAGGACAAAACCAACCAACCAACAAACAAACCATTTCTTCATAAACCAATGACATTTCAAAAAAGGGGGTGGTGGTGGTGGAATTGGGTCCATTACAGAATAAAAATAATATAACCAATAAATGTAATGAGCCATCACAGTTTGGCTCCAATGTGAACAAACCAAATTGACTAAGATATTTTAGAGCAAATCAGGGAAATCTGAATGGGAACTGGTATTATAAACTCTTTTAAGAATTTTTGTTAGTATAGTAATGGTGTTTCATTGACTATTATTTATTATGGGTTAAATTATCTTCTACTAAAATGATATGTTTCAGTCCTAATCCCCAATACCTCACACTGTGACCTTATTTAAAGAGAAAGTTTAAATAAATAGGTAAATAGGTAAAATTAAATGAGGCCAATTAACCTCAGGTTAAAATTAGATCATCATGGTGGACCCTAACTCATTTTACTCAGATGTAATAAAGGAGAGCATTCGGACACAGAGTTTGACACACAGAGAAGTCACATGATGTGGACAGACATCAGGAGAAAACAGCATCTATATGCTAAGGAACAGTTCCTTTCCCAGAACCTTCAGAAGGAGCACAGCCTTGCTGAAACCTTGATTTCAGACTTCTAGCCTCCAGAATTGTGAGACAATTTATGTTGTTTGATGGGAGTTTTGGCAAACTAATGCAGCATCCAAATGTCCTAAGTAGTTGGAAATATATAATGAAGTATTTACACATGAAATGACATGCATGAGATTTTCATGAAGATATCTAGCATAAAAAAGTAAAAGAGAAGAAATAGAATAAGAGTAGAACCTTTATATTTACTGAATCTGCTATGGATGCAAAGCATTAATTAATTATGCTATATTGCTGATCTAAAAGGTTTAAGAAAGAAAAAATAGCTGGAAATGGTGACTTGTGCCTGTAGTCTAAGCAACTTGGGAAGCTGAGGTGAGGATCGTTGAGTCTAGGAGTTTGAGGCTGCAGAGAGCCACGATTATGCCACTGCTCCCTAAGCTAGGTAACAGAATGAGATCTCACTTCCACAAATTAAAAAAAAAATGAAAAATTTAAAAAAGAGAAAACAAATGCATAAAATCAATGTTGGGTTTAGACATGAGAACATAAATATGTTCAATTAGTTTGTGTTCCTAAAAATAAATAAATTTTAAATAGAATGCCTGTTGCCTCACTAATCATTCAATAGGTGACTGTCAAGTGAAGACATTAATTAATTAATATATAATTAATTAGTGTTGTTATAATACATTCTAGTAAAAATGTATTAGGAATTTTTTTGTCATTATTTGCAAAGCGTGTACTAATTCTTCACTTATTTTCAATTAAATTGCACATTTCAACTTACATTGTATTCTCCTGTGGCATTAATACAAAATAAATGGAGAAATATAATTTGAATTCAAATCCAGAGCTCATTTGTTTATGGCATTATTCCTAATCTGTGACAAAGCCTTCATGTAGTCTGAATATATCTATTTTGTATCTTGTGTAACGATTTTTCATTCTGTTGGGATCCACTTTAGAAAAATAATAATCACTTTACCCATGCATTCATTGAATGAATACTGAGCAGAAATGATACACAAAGCACACTTTTCTCGGTGAAGTGAAAGAAAAATATGACAAGGACAAAGGTCCTGTTATCTGTTAGCAGAAAGCTTGTGGGTGAGATAAGATATGCACATGAATAACTATGAAAATACAGAGGGTATTCGTGAGGAGAAGTGAACAAACTCCTATGGGAGTTCAGTAGAGTGCTATTGGCTAGAACGATCAGCACATTCTCCATTGGGGAAATAGGTTTCCAGCAGGAAGTGTTTGGGAAAATGAAGTTTGGGTTTCAGAGAAGACATGCTAGTGGACTTATCAGGACGAGCAAAAGCATATAACTGGGGCTGATGCATAAGCTAGAATAAAGAAAATATGGAAAACAGACCTGATGAAGGACTCAGGTCATTGGTTCCTCAAAAGTCTATTTTTCCCTTGGCCACCCATTTAGAAACTTTATTTCCTAACCTTGTTTACAGCCAGACATGGCCATGTGAACAACTTATTGTCATGGCACATGAATGCAAGTGTTGTGTGCAACTCCCTTCTCTATTTTTTACATTAAATTGTTTGCCCTGGATTTTCTTTGTTTCTCTTTCCCTTATGGGCTGGGAGTTTTTGACACTTCACTTGCTTCAAATATATACATGAATACAATGCTTTAAGGTTTGGCGTCAAAAGAAGGGTTGAACTGAGGTCCCTGGATGATTTCTGGCAGCAGAATCAGCCCAGACCTCTATCATCCAGGGATTATGCTATGGCTCTGGATGCTAGGATGACATTAGACATTTTTTTTCTGTTTTATGGATTTTAGTAGGTGGAGGAAGAAAAGATAAGAGGAATGCTACCTCCCCTCTCCCTTTTTTTACACTCTTACCATGTGCCATCACTGTGCTCTTTTAAGTTATTCCATTAGAATTTGATGAGAAGCATTTATTGGCAGTTGTGCATTTAATGGACTGAAATAACTATATATAAGACTATAAAATCAGGTAATATAATAAATGAGAATGTAAAAGAGAAATAAATTTTACAGAATGTAGAATTGTGGTTATACCAAAAAGACTATCCAGCTGTGTTATTAACCTAGGAAACAACGGAGACTGGCTAATTTCAAGTTAGGTAACAGAGTAAGGAAGAGGGTTTAGAATAGGGAATTGTGAATTTAGTTTGTGGGAAAAATATGTTCGGTGCTGTGTTAAAAATTTAGAAGAGGAATTGGCAAGAGAGCAGGACTGAATCTTCAGTTTAGAAATCCATATGCATAAAAATAAATTGACAAAATAAGCTCAGCGAAATACCAATTGTAAAGAGTGTACAAAACAGACCACATCTGAAAAAGTGAGAGGACAGGCTTTCACATACCCATGTTTGATCCTAAATAAAAAAGAGCTGATAAATCTTTTACTTTTACTTCCTTTCAAGAAGCTATAACATGTTAGCCACAGATTATCAGACACTAGAAAGAGAAAGATTTTGAATAGTGATTTCAACTTTTCCCTAGTGATACAGGTAAAGCATTATTCTCTTAGCATTTTTCTTTATACTTCAAGAATTCTTCCAAGATAATACTTCCATATAGCTCATCTTCACTGTCAAAACTGCCTAAATCATTCATGTAAAAAATTTGTTTCTGCCGAGATTATGTCAATAACTGAAGAAAATTAAATTTTGGCTTAAGATCTCTAAGTTGATTGCCTGGGTTGCTCTTTACTCTATTCCAACCCAGCATCTGAGAACTGAAGCAGTGATTGAAATAAATAGTGATTGCAAGTTTAATGGTTTAATGGAATCCAACTCATTCTCATGCATGATTCCCTCTACACCTTCCTTGACAAGTCTTGCCTCTAACTAAATATCAGTGGATACTTCTTGATATTAATGGAAGAGAATTCCATTTTTGAATGGCTCTATTTGTTAGGAAGTCTCAGTGTTATAGTAGTGTAATTATTTCAATTCTCTATAGAAGAGTTCTAGTATAAGAACAATTCCTTCTCAAAATGGCTACAATTCAAATATTCAAAAAGAATTATGTCTCCTATAAATCTTATTTCCAGACTAAACATTTCCAGTTCCTTAAACCCTCTCTTATATAGCTGTCTGTGAACTACTTTTACCGTACTGGTCATTCATTATGGAGCAAGCTTCCTCTAAAAATGCCTGAGAAATATAGAGTTAATCAGTGACAGCCAAATATGTCCTTATTTGTTGATTGACTCAATATATATTTTTTCACCAGCATTTTGGTCTGATTTTTTTCTTTTAGTATAATGAGAAACAGAAGAAAAAAAAAATAATGGCACTAATCTTTTCTTTATTCCCATCTTTTATGAAAACAAAATCTCCAAGTAGGATTGAGGTAATAAAGATTATATTTTGGTGTTTTATTGATTGATTTGGTAGGGGGACATTCTCACCTCAGTGGGCCTGGAAGGCAGAGCTTCAAGTCAAGAAGATTATTTCAGAGCATTAATATCTCATGGAATTTGTCTTATAGTTTGGAGTTAATATCCATTATGCCTTCTTGCCTATTTCTCTTTTGGAAAGAAAGCATCTATCCTATGCCTGGCCCATAATTGATTGAAAGCATGTAATATGTTTGGTATCACAGACAGCAATTTGCCCCCCAGATGAATCGTACCTTGAGTCTTGTCCATATCTGATTAAATGATATTTAGATGAGACTTTAGAGTTGATGCTGGAAAGAGTTAAGACCTTTAGGGCTATTAGGATATAATTAGTGTAGTTTACATGTGCAAAGGACATGAATTCTGGAGACTGGGTATGGAATGCTATAGTTTGAATTTTTGTTTCTCATTAAAATTCGTATGTTCTTCCAGGTATATTCCCAGTAAGGGGATTGCGGGGTGGTATGGAAGGTAAAATCACTCTACGAAAAAGATACCTGAACACTTATGTTTATCATAGCATTGTTCACAGAAGCAAGAACATGGGACCAACTGTGCTGACCATCAAAAGAGGACTGGATAGGAAAATGTGGTACATATACATGATGGAATATTACAGAACCATAAAGAACAAAATCATGAACTTCACAGCAACCTGGATGAACTTAGAGTCTATAATACTGAGTGATCTTTCACAGAAATAAATAACTGAGTATCACATGTTCTCACTCATAAGTGGACCTTGAACAATTATCGTAATACTGTAGGATAAGGATTGGCAGTAGCGGGAAAGTGCAGGGGGGCGTGGAGTGGAGGCGGGGAAGCAGGATTGGCAGTAGTGGGAATATACCTGGGGAGGGAGGGGCACACCTCATCAACAAGGGTACCTGTATAATGAATATTTGTATACCTTACCTTGAATTGTACCCCACATCTTCAAAATAAAAAAAATTAAAAGTTAAAAAAAATTATGTTTAATTTCTAACTATCAATTGTGGTGATATTAGAACAGGGGCTTATGGGAGGTAATTAGGACATGCAGGCAGAGCCACCATGAGTAGGATTAGTGTCCTAGGGATAGAGCCCCAGAGAACTCCCTCACCACTTACACCATGTAAAGATGAAGCAAGAACACAGCTGTCTGCAACCTAGAAGACAGCCCTTACCAGAAACCATGCTAGCACCTTAATCTCACACTTCCAGTTTCCAGAACTATGAGAAATAACTTTATGTCGTTTAGAAGTCACCCAGGCTGTGGAACTTGGTTATAGCAGCCTGACCTAAGACAGAAATATACAGTGAGTTGGGTGTGGTGACTCATGCCTGCTAAAAAAAAAAAAGCCAGATGTGTGGTACGTGCCTGTAGTATCAGCTACTTGGGAGGCTGCGGTGGAAGGATTGCCTGAGCCCAGGAGGTTGAGACAATAGTGAGCCCTGATTATACCACTGCACTCCAGCCTGGGTGACAGAGTGAGACTCTGATTCAAAAAAAGAAAAAGAGAGAGAGAGAGAGAGAAAGAGAGAGAATACATAGTGAGAACTACAGAAGAGATAGAGTTTTCCTTGGTTAACTTATTAATCTAAATTAGATTTAAAAGGCTTTTTTTGTTAGCAATTTTACAAACTTCCCTTTATTATGGCCTTTATCTTTTTTGATATTACCTTGAGAGTCTTGTGCAATTTTATTTATTTTTGTTGGACTCAAAGTCTTTTAAAAATATCTGAGCGAATCAGTACAACCTGGAATCATCATGCTGTTCTTTTTAGTTATTCCTCCTCCCTTTGTCTTCCTGGAATGAAAGACTAATATCATCTGGGTGATATAAGGATACATGGGAAGGCTTCAGTGATTTTCCACTGTGATTTCTATAAAACCAAATTCTTTGTGATCGTCCATCAGTCATTCCAGAAGCTGGCTCCTGCCTCTCTGATTTCTCACCTTTTACCTCCCAACCAATGTGCCTTCTCTCTGTGCTGCTCTGACATATTTCTGCCTGAGGGACTTTGCACTTGTCATTTCCTCAGCCTAGGCTGTGTGTGTTCTGTTCCCATAGTGTGGATCTCAGTTCAAATGTTATTTTCTTGGCACAGATCTTACTATCTTAGCTGACGCAGCCTTTCCCACATAAGTTGTTACTATCTCTTCCATAGCCCAGTCTCAACTTCATTATGTAGATATTAGAATCTACTTTTTCTTGTTGTTATAGGTTTGTGTTATATCTATCAACCCAGCTACACATGTTAATTCTGTGAAGGCAAAGACTATGTTTCATTCATTAGTATTTTCAGATCCTGAATCAGTACGGAGCAGGAAAAATGCCCTTAGTAAATAAATTTCAGAGAAATGAATTAATGAATGAATGAAGACAATTTATACTTTGGTCCAAAGGGAACCTCATTACAGGTAAAAAGGAAATTAAATTTTAAAAGACTGTGCCATAAAGTCAGCATCAAATATGTTTACAGAAAAAAAGATAACAATTAATCAAAATTAAATGTGTCAGAATTTTTTTAAAAGTGACCTTGAAGGTACTCATTATGAATTTTTCTTCTGATATTTTTGTATTAAAGTTTAAAAATTTTGGTAACATAATAATTCACTGATTATAAACATTTACTATGATCTCAATTAAACTGTAGATTGAAATCACTCATAAAAATTCAAAAAGACCCCAAAATTGAGAGACTTTTTTTTTTGAGTGAGAGTCTCACTCTGTCACCCAGGCTGGAGTGGAGTGGCATGCTCACAGCCACTGCAACCTCCACCTGTTGAGCTCAGGTGATCCTTTCACCTCAGCCTTCCAAGTAGCTGGAACCACAGGTATGCATCACCACACCCAGCTAATTTTTTGATTTACTGAATAGTCAAGGTCTCACCATGTTGCTCAGGCTGGTTTCGAACCCCTGAGCTCAGGCAATCCTCTCACCTCCGCCTCCCAAAGTGCTGGGATTACTAGTGTGAGCTACTGCACCTGGCAAGAGACTACTAAATCACAAATTTACAATACAGAAAGTACCTATTAAATAAACTTTTTTAAAAGTCTTTAATGTGGAAATAGTTAATATGTAAAGAGGTTGTTTTGTTTATAATACAGAAGGTATTTATTAAATAATTAAACCTTTGTAAAGTTTCTTTTACATGGAAACAAGTAACATGTAAGGGACTTGTTTGTTTCTTTTTATCCTTTTTTGACTGCCTCAATTCTAACGAACCTAAACATGATATATTTTCCAGAATATAAAAAATTGTTTCTATCAACTTTTAATTTTTTTCGTGTACTGCACACATGGAAGAAAGGAAAGAAAAGTAGAAAATGAATGCAGACTACCGACACACAGACAAACTTACTTTTGTACTAGAAATAACAATGCAACTAATGAAGCAGATGGTTCAAGCAGAAAGTCTGTTTAACTGTATCGAGTCTGCAGAAAGAGTAAGAAGATAGTGAAAAAAGGAATGATGACAAAGTGAGTAAGTTATGGTCACACAGAGTCAGGCTTACCCCTCAAAGAAGCAGCTGTGTGTCTTTTCCTTTCTCTATTTTTTTTAATGATAAACATTTACATGTCTACAGATTTCAAATTGTTGTAACTCTTGAATATATAAACACAATATCCCACAAATAATAAAACTTTGGTTCCAAAAAGTTAAGCTTTTGTCAAGAGTCACAGAGCTGGTATGTGCTACTGTCTCATAGGGCATCATGAGAATTACTGAAAATTGCCCAGCACATATCAAATGACTTAGTATTTTATTTATTTTCCTAAGTTCAAGTGACATACTTGGACATATACAGATACTAAAGTGTAAAATATGTTTCATATATGTTTGATTTTTACCTCCAAAAAATGAATCAAAATTAAATTTTTTAAAAAGGGACCTTGAAACTACCCATTGTGAATTTTTCTTCAGATTTTTCTTTATTAGAAAAGTCTAAAGTCTTGGTAGATATAATTCACTGATTATAAGCATTTAACATGATCTCATTCAACTATAGTTCCAAATCTCTCATAGAGACTCAAAGATATCCCATAATTGGGAGACTATGAAATCATAAATCAAGTACCCCGTTTTACTTACTGAAATGGTGGCAACCTATCAAGTGGCAAAGATTTGAATGACTTATTAAGAGATGTTTTGTTCTATCGACATCATAAATCTATCATAGTTTATGCCAAGGCCCACACTTAACAGTATTTCAACTGTGAAATGCTAATTTAAATCCACAGTTCAATGATTTTCTTGAGAGATGACAGCATAATGCTGAAATTATTGATGGCAGTCTCTTATAAAGCAGATTCCCTATAGAGCCACTCAAAATCCATGGCTTTATCTCACCATAAGGGTGTCAGTCATTTCAGAGTTGGATGAAAGAATGGGAAGAAAACAGAGTCCATGCTGTCAAAGACATTTAACATATGTTGTTTCCTAAATCTCAACCACAATTCAGAACTGAACTTTGAAACTCTACTATGTTTTTACACAATGCCATAACAATTTCATTAAGTGCCATTCAAGGAAAGTTTTAACAATATTGTATAATCCCAAAGTTAGTTAATATACAGTTATTTTATGTATATTTTCGTGAAAAATCATGTTCTCTTTTCCTATTATATTCTAGTCAATCCATGTTTACAGTATATGAAATTATTTGAAATAAATCTAAACCACTGATTTTTTTTTTTACAGAAAACTATTTCTTAGCTGTTACTGAAGTAAAGCTTACAATAAAAGAAATCATCAGCTAATTAAAAATGGGAAGTTTAACAAATTATGCAAGAGAAGTATTCATCCAGATTCTTCAAGTATTTATTAAAGATTTTCAATATGCCTGATATAGCAGTGAACTAAAGAGTCATCATTTATGTACTAATGAAGCTTACCGTGAAAGAAATAGTCTAAAGCTATCATATATATATAAAGTCATTTACTATTTTGTGCTAGAGCTCCTGATGTGAAAAATGTTGAATAGTTTAATCTTTTCCCACTAGTACTTTTAGTGATTTTTTTCCCTACCCACGTAGAGAAATAGAGTGATAATTTTTGAATATTGAATATTGAATATTCTGGAAAAATGAATGGGTAAATAAGCATTTTGCCAGTAACAGAGAACAGAATCAATCACATTGCAAACACTTTCTAGTATATAAATTCTAATACATATTGTTCCTAAGCTATCATTTATATACATACATAAATGATAGCTGCAGAATGTTTGAAATTCGAGGAACTCAAAGTACATTAAGTAGGCATTCCCTATCATATGCCCAGAGTTAAAAATTAATTGACCTCTCTTTCTAATGCTGTAAAAATTAATATTAAATGGTTTCTTCACATTCAGACAGTCAGTAATTCACATACAAATCAATTTAACAAGCATTTATTATGCACTTTTTCTTTTTTTTAAGCACTCAGATACTATTGGGGTAAACTGAGGTGAATGTATAACAGCTGAAATAAGGTAAATGCTCAACAAATCTTGTTGATTTCTAGGAATAGTCCAGTAGACAAAAACACCATGTAGACTGCAGTGACAGTGGGGACGTTAAACTCAGAAGCTGACAACAAAGCAACCAAGCCAATGTAACAACAAGGAGCTCTGATTTTAACGGAGCCTTTTGCCCCGTTTTTCATTTTGTTTGTTCTGTTTTGTTTTTGAGACAGAGGGAGGCAAGACTTGCTCCAATCACTAGCTGAAGGCTAAAATAAAACTCTACTTGACACATATTTTTCTTTCTTTAAGCCCCGTGACTTATTTTTCAGCATAAAAGAGAAAAGATTAACCTCAAGTTCCTGAGAAATGCGACAAAGCCATCCTTCACTTGTGAGCTTCTAGGTGGTCTTAAGGAGCAAGTAAAATTAGACCAGAAAGTCACTACAGACTAAGATTAACGTCTGAAATCCCATCCTGAGTTTTCTAGGATAATTTGAAAAATAGGAAGCATTGGGTGCCTCTAATCCTTGTTTTACAAATGAGAACACTGGAAAATCTTGAGATGCCTTCCATAAGATAACAAACCTACTAAAGTCAGTCCTGGATCTAGAACATCTTATACTTCCATTGTCAGTCTCCTTCCATTATAGTTTGGAATACATTTTATACAGGCAGGTCTTCATCTATACCTGTATAGAGTAAATTATCCCTTATTTGAAAGATCTCATAGGAAAAACAGTCCTAACTAAGAGATCTTTCTCTTCTCCAGTGATTAGCAAAAGAACACACATTTCTTTCGTTGTTATGCTCAGATACACCTTATCAGCCAAAATTGTTGATTACAAGGGGTGTCACATCACACAACAATAAATTCTTTCTTCTTCCTCACTCCTCTAGTTATTCTTATGCCAGTAGAAAACAGTGGCCCAGTCTCATTTCCTGTGATAAAAAGCCCTAGATAATCTAAGCCTGGTTATCTCTGAAATATAGAATAGTTTTATCTCTTCATATATACAAAGTTTTACCTTTGTATCTAGGCTCACTTTGTATATTTTCTTATAAAGTTTACTGAATAAACAAGATTAAAGAATGAAGACCATTAGCCGGGCTCGGTGGCCCAGCCTGTAATCCCGCGCCTTTGGGAGGCTGAGGTGAGTGGATTGCCTGTGCCCGCGGGTTCGAGACCCGCCTGGGCAAGCAAGACCTCATCTCTACAATAAATAAAAAAATTAGCCGGGCGTGGTAGCGCACACCTGTAGTTCCAGCTACTTGGAAGGCTGAGGCGGAAGGATCGCCGGAGCCCAGCAGGTCGAGGCTGTGGTGGCCAGCAGCGGCCACTGAAATCCAGTCTGGGCGACGGAGTGAGACTCCAACTCAAAAAAAAAAAAAAAAAAAAAAGAATGAAGAGCAGAAAAAAGTGGCTCTGTCAATCAGAGTTAGAAAGTAATGGTAAATAGCTTTTGCACAAAAAGCATTTATTTCAGTATTTAGAGTGGCTCCCAGACTTGCATAGTAGACTGGAGAATTAGGCCTGGATGAGAGGTCAGCTAGTCAGTTATTAAGAAAGATGATGTCACAGGAATGAATATTTAAGATGCTGTCCCTGGCACCATCACATTAATTTTCAGCAGTGCTGCTGGACTCTCATTTGGTTACCATTACTGTGGATAACCTGTGACTACCCTGCACACATCAAGATGTAAAGTTCACATGTGATGGGCCAAGCCTGTGTCGCACGTGGACATTTCTGCAGTCAGTGAGCAGAGGGTGTATGCTGTCTATATTTGCATAGAGCTCAGTAGTGCATTGCTTCCTGATGCTTTTGGAATCCAACATATACACTGAAAATAGAATTAATATTCAGTGGCTATGTGCCAAACACTGATAAAAACTTAAGAGTGAGACAAGAGGGAAATCTATTTCTGAAGGTTAATTTCAAGACATAGAATACTATGCTCAGTAGTATGAAGAGATAAATAAGCCATGGTGTGCAGGCCTGGAAACATAAATCATCAAGTACCACAGCCTTTTTTTTTTTTGTAAAAAAGGGGTCCAAGTTGAAGGACAGTGTATCCAGTGATTAAGAACGTAGACTATACACGTAAAAATGTCACATCTGCCACTTACTAGCTATGTAACCCTGAACAAAATTCGCTACCTTTTCTACAACTGAGTTTTCTCACCTGAAAATAGTACAGAAGCAATATCTACATGTCCACTTTAAGTTCAGAACCCCCAAATAAATTTTGGAATCACAACCAGTTATTAAGTTGCAGACTGCCTGCATTCCATTGTCAGGAAGTTAAAGAAAAGGAGACTCTATATTCTCAGAGCCGATGGAAAATAACCACAGCTGTATCATTAACCCCAACTCAAAGCCTCAATACGTTTCTTGTGCACTAAATTTATTTATGCATGGTTTTCTGGAAATGAGACCTGTCTTGCAGGTGATGCGTATGTCTACAGTGGATGCCCATTTGCGTTTTCTTCAGTCCTTCATAGTACCTATCTTGGAATCATATCTGCCTCTGCATTAAATTTTATCAAGTAAAACCATTAACTTACAGGAAATTAGAAGGAATTTAGTGATCATTTTCTATAAAGAGTGTTGTAAAGTTGCCTTTTGCACATAGACATTTGTTGGTTACCTTCTCAACATCTAATCTCCAGTTATCTCACCAGCAGCATCCAGACATTCCTCTAGTGAATTCCTTTGATCTCATCCCCAGTCTTTTGAATCTTAGGTTCAGAAGGACAGATGCTTGAATCAGGTACTAAATGACTTTTGAGTAATACTCTTGAATATACTCTTGAATGCAGAGAGATAGGTATATGTATATAGCCCAGATCAAGCCACTGAACCATAAGGAGGCACTTGCTGGGGCCTACAGGAGAGCAGTTTCACTTTTCTTTAAAAGAGGAAGTACCAAAAGAAATGTTTCTCTTCTTCTGGACTTCCACTGCCATGAGAGAAACTGACCTGGACATTTTACCTATACATAGGGTCAGGCACAGCAGGAGCACTGCAGAGAAGCAAAGCCAAAGTTCAAGGATGCTATTAGGAACCTTTAGATCAAGTTATATGTCAAGTTAGCAAAATTTCTTATTCTGCAGATACATAACCAAACTATTTTCTTTTTATTTTTTTAATCCCATTTTGGCTTTTGCTTTCTATCACATGCAACTAAAAGATTTGTAACTCTAGAGCAAACTCGAAAATTATTAAAAAATATATTCTCACTTATAATAACAAAAATAGTTGATAATTTGTTTACAGAAAAAAATGCTCAGTGTAATATACATAAAATAATCAGAGAAAAAATTAGAAAAGAAACAAAGGAAATCACAGATTGAGACCCAGGGTAGTTGCATTATTAACAAATAGTTGATAAATATCAATAAATGGTTTCGCATATGACTTTCCTTCTTTTAGACTAAAAATATTAGTCAGATAAAAGGCATCCTAGATTCAATTTTTTTCACAAGTTAAAAAAAAACAATTCCTTCAAAAAATGCTTGCAACTAACTTTTAAGGTTTAACTCTGACTGCAATGTGGGAGTCTTTCAATGACTAAAATCAAGAGAAGTCAAGCTTAAGAGCTCTGAAGGGAAATTATGATGTCAAAATATATCCTTCAGCAAAAGTTAATGCGGAGATATTGGTGTGCCATCATGTGTACACTCATCCCAGGAGTACAAAATGTGAAAATAAAACAGGACATTTAAAGCAAAATATTTAGAAAGTAAGCTATAACTTTCAAAATATTAACTACTTCAGCCTTCATTTTTAAAAAAGCAGTATGCAAGTCACAGAAAGAATTATAAAAACCATATATGTGTAAATCTATATTAAATGCAAAACATGATGTTAGATGACTTAGTAAAAAATTAGCCTATTCCAGAAAGATAGAGGGAATGAACTCCTACTTAGATTCTACCACGCAATAGCTCAATGAGCTTGGTCAGTACATAGACACTTTCTATCCTTCAGTTACCCAAGTTTGAACGTAAGTTTACTGAGATTTGCTAAATTTCCTTTGAATAGGAAGAAAAAAAATATGCATTTCTAAACATATTTGCACACAGATAAATAATTTCTTAATGAAATATATACTAAAATTATATACTTGCATACGTATGTATTTATATGTGTATAAAACTTGGTACAAATAGTTATGACACTAATTAACTGTTAAAACAGTAAGCTTTCTGTTATTGATGTCTATATCACACATTAAGACAGATAGGAATGTGCACATAATCTGAGGCAACATACTTGCCAAAAAACATTATGTGATTTTACACCTACCTTTTTCTGGTTTTTTTTCTCTATCTAATATTCTGTAACATGAGATCTCTATAGAGAAGTCTTTTTAAGATAAAGTTGGAGGACTAATGTGTTGAAACCACTTAAAGAAATTTGCAAATAAAGCTTCTGAAAAGTCATAACCACCTGTAGTACCAGCCTACGTTCTATAAGGTCTGAGGACACTGGAAGCTGTCATATACACATTCAGGAAACACACAGAATCAGCTAAGTGCTAAGCCATCATCACTTATTGTTTTTGCCGTGTAACTTCTGCCTCTTTTGGTGGATACATATCTTTCGTTGTTGAAAAACAAGTCATTAAGTCTATCTGTTTTACCAGTGCTATTTTGCTTCAGACTTCAACAAGCGGTAGTAAATATCTTTATGGAATATTCATTTTTATTTTATGTAAAATATTCAAAAACATAGAAGAACAAATCAGGGTTAATATAGTAGTTTTAAGATTTCTACCAATTAAAATCTATCTATCTATCTATCCATCTATCTATCATCTATCATCTATGTATTTTTTAGAGACAGGGTCTTACTCTGTCATCCAGGCTGGAATACAGTGGTATGATCATAGCTCACTACAGTCTCAACCCTCTGGGCTCGAGTCATCCTCCTGCCTCAGCCTCTCAAGTATCTGGGGAAGCCCAGCTTAGAGTCACTGCACCCAGGCTTACTATTTTATTACTGAGAAGAGACAGGGTCTCGTTCTGTTGTCCATGATCTTGAACTCCTCTCCTCAAGCAATCCTTCCGCTTTGGCCTCCCAAGGTGTTGGGATTACAGGCATGAACCACTGAGCCCGACTTCATTTTATTTTTAGTTCTTAACCTCCTTTGTATTTCATGCACACCTATGTTCTAATTTAAGGAGCTGACTGAGTTTTTTTGCTTCTCTGTGTTTTTTTATCCCCCCATAGGATAGACATCCATTTGTCTTAGGCTACCTGTTTTGTCCCCCCAGTCCCATGCAATTCTTTTAAATTGCAACTCTGTATCCAGAATACAATTTAAAAATAATCTCATTTGGGCAATTACACTGCAACTCTATCTTAGAGGGAAAAAAATTCAATTTGTATGTAATGCTTAATGGAAATAGTGGCTGGTTTTCTTTGAAATATGCAGTGTAAAAGCAAGTACAGAAATGGCAAAGGTTAAGTTCTCCCAAGTTCCATTTGATTCTTTTGTCAGAAGGGAAGTAGAAGAATGCTATCCCTCATTACTCTCCCTGATTACTTCCAAGTCACACTGTCTCAACCTCAAATCATCCTGTCAGTTGGAAACAAATCATGAGTTTACACATACAGGCATTCTTACCTTCAAATATCCAGTCAGCTATAGTTTGTGAGATAACGATTTTCAACTGAGTAAGCACTATTTTTTCTCTCTTTTCTGGTATTAAGAAAGAAACAAGAGTCCAAAGACGTTTTCCCCTATCTCTACAATATTTCAGGCAAATCAACGCATGAGCTGTAATCTTATTATGCTTCTTGATAATAAGCCCTCCCCCCTCCATGAAGCCAGACACTAAATCAGTAAAGCCCACTGCTTGAGAACACGAAGAAAGAACTATATGGGAACTGCCTCATTAAAAAAAAAAAACAAAAACATCCACTTCTAATTGGTCAAACCCTGTCTACACACCTGGCTTAGTAGATAGACTGATTCAAGATCTCAGACATTACGAAGTGTACACCTCTGAGCCATCTTCTTTATGAGGGCACCACATCATTAACTCATCTACTTCTTCATTTCTCAGAAGCCACTATGAGTCCTCTAAAGATCTGCATTCACTGTGGAATATTCTCTCTTCAACGACATTTCCTTTAAGTCACCCTATGCTTCTGATTCAGTAAATGTACCCTTTCAGAAACCAAGTTAAACACAATGCACTCAAGATATCTTAAAAAGAAAAAAAAAATGTTGCCTAAAACACTGAAAATGATCATCCGAAAGCAGAGTTGCTATTATCCCACTACAAGCAACTCATGGGATTAATTTTCCGGAAAAGGCTGGTGTCAATGATAAGTAAAGTTTCATATTATGAACCCATGTGAACTTTCTAATGTAAAAATCTATAATGCGAACATTAAAATGTAGGTAGTTTGCAAGTCCTGAGAAATTATATTAGTCATTTTTTTTCTACGACAGATCACAAGTAAGTGTAGTCAGAAAATAGATACAGAACACAGAACAGGAGAAAGTTGACATTTTATTAACAATTCCATTAAAATAAATGAGCTCACAGTCAAGAAAAAAATCAAGAATCAATAAGTGTTTTAAATTAAGCACTTGACATGTTGGAAATGAATGTACACTTCAGAACACTAAAGGAACCAGTGACCATTCCTTGAAATATGACTCCAAATTATTAAATTCATTACATGAAAAACTCAAATAAATTTCACTTGAGTTAAAGGTAGATTCAAATTAAAACTAATTTTGGCCCTCCTCAAAGTATAGAAATGATGCCATTTATAGCTAAAGAACAATAATTTATAAAATATTAATAAAGAATGAATTCAACTCACATGAGAATTTTACTTCTTTTCTAATACTTATTTAGGAGCACTGATATTCAGTCATTGACTTCAATGATGGCAAAACCCATCATGGATATAATAGTTTGCAAACACAGCTTCCACTTTGAAGGCACACACATACACAGAAACTAAAATTAAATTCCCACCTCCCCCGAATCCAGTCTTTTCATGAAAAGACTAGCTTCCTCCTTCCAGGGTATGTCGCTCAATGATTCCATGACTGCCATTCTTAATATTCAATTATTGGAGAAGGAAACCAAAAGTGAATTTGAATGATTATTTTTTAGGATGCTCTTACATGTCCTTCTTTCAGCTTTCCCAAGGTACCTTGCGGAGTTCCCTGACTCATCAGTCATGCATTAAGGGCAGTTTTAACAAGGACATCCACCAGACTCAGTAATGCAGTGCTAAGTTCTTTACATATAGTTTATTAAATCCTAACCTTGTCATTGCCCTCTCCAAAAAACAAACAAATAAGAAAACCCATAAAGCAGCAGTAATTGACCTCAATTTATAAATGGGAAAATTGAGGCTCAGAGAGTTTAATAATTTGAACAAAGCTAGTGATGAGGGAGCTCAATTTGAAACAAGATCATATAAACTCCAAAATGCTATACCGATTCTGCAAAATATCTTCATTTTTAAAAAAAATTGGGACTTCATCTCCATAGTCACCTTTAGATTTACTTCCTGGACCCAGAAAACAAAACAAAACAAAACAATAACAAAAAAAAACAAAGAACACAACAACAACAAAAACTCTTCTACTTCTTAATATCTTAAACTTCTGAGTGACTCTTTAGAAAGGAACATACTTTTTCTATTCCACCTTTATTTCAAATATTCCACTGAACTAAAATTAAACGCATGAACTAATATAAACCTATGGTCAGAAACCTCTGCATTTCAGTTTCTTTATACAGGTAAGCCAATGATTTTTCTCTTGCAATATAAATGTTTGTTTTTAAAATGCAAAATATGTTCATCAAAACAGCATAATGCTGTCATATTTCATGTATAGAATATATTTATATGTATACAATTAAATATAAGTAGAAATACCACATTCAGTCGGATATGTTCACAAAGCAAATCATCTTCTTTCTGCTGTAAATAATTTTATATGTGTGATTTTTAGTAGTTGTATTACTATTTGACCATGAAGAATACTTAAAATTGTAAAGTTTGAAAAATCCATAAAACTTAAATGAGGTTGTTAATAACCAGTAAGATAATATTTCTAAGTTTTTAATTGTATAAATTTGAAAGAATAGAATCTGCAATAATAGCACAGGTATTTCCTCCAAATGGAATGGATTTGATACAATAATTCTAGTGCTAAATTAATTTAAAAGTAACTATTACATTCAGAAATTTATTCCTACCTTATAGTATTTCCAAAACCCATTATTCTTATACAGTACTTCCATAACTAGGTTGTATTCATTAAGATGCCAGAATTTCAATTTCCCAAAGAGATTGACACTTTCGGGTAATCGCCACAATTTTAGAGGCAATTCAATCTATTTTGATTTAAAATTGATTAGCATCTTTGGAAATAATGTGTGGAGAACTGCTGAGCTAATCAAGGTAAATGGAGCCATGCATTAAACATTCAAGAATGTTATTCAATCACAAAATAACCCACATTTCCAAGCTCCAAATCAACAAATTAAAGTTGCCCTTTGCAAAGCTTAATTTCTTTGGCTCATCAGTATTGTTGTGTACATTTATACCGTTAGCAAACACTAACAACATGCTCCGAAATAGGAAACAGCCTGTCCTCCCTATCTGGGCATGCCAATTAAGCAAAGACCAAGGAGGACACATAAACAATGAAAACACAATCAACAAGTCCATTTGTCTTGTTCTTTCGAATTTCAAAAGGCAAAACACTCAATAAATACATGAAGTTATTAAGGTAAAACTTACATCCATCAGAACCACCAAGATAGTTTTGGGTATACAGCAGAAGTTTAACACAAAAAGTAGAGGTTGAATATAATTTAATCTATACCCTAAATTATTAACAATTGTTTTATTTTTTAAAATATTTTAAAACAATTTGGAGAATGCCCACACTTAGATCTGTGTATATACTTTTAGCATAATCTATTTGAAGTGGAGTAAAGAGTTGACAGACTGAAATTTAGAATACATGGGGGAGGTTACATCTGTAATCGGTCCACAGAGTCTTCAGGTTCCCTGCAAATAAATTTACAGGAAACTCTGAAGGATGACAACAGAGAAAGACTGTTCACAGAGAGAGGAGAGGAAAAAGCAGCCTGTGTGCTGCTCTAATCCCCAGGTGGGTTCAATCTCAGTGATCCCAGGCTTGTGTGCCTGCCTCTATGGGGGATTACAGCTAGACTATGCATAGGGTCATTAAGCCTTCAGCACATGCTCACAAGGAGACATCTCTGTTTTTATTTTGCTATTCATCATATTGGAAGCTGCTTTTGCCTTAGTTTGTCACTGAAACAAAATGCCCCTATTTCTTTCTTCAGCAGCTTACCAGTTGAAACGTGTGTCAAATAGGAACACAACGTCACTGTTGAAACATTCATTTTCCTCTGAAAACAATCTTCAGGCAGTAGAATTGACAATACTTTTCAGTAATGCTTGAGGGCAAATCGAGAACAGATAAAAAAGAACTAAGGTATACGATATTTCTCTTCCCCCCTCCAGTTTAAAGGTACTTCTAAATGTAATGCTTTTTAAAAAACTAGATGATTGCTTTTAAAATAGGCTTTGGTGTGAAAAATACATTTTTGAAGTTATGTGTCCTTATCATTCAGACTGCAATGTAAGCCAGCCCTCAGCTTGGGTTATTAAAATGATGAGATCAAAGATTTTTCAATCCATTAGACTGAGTAGGAAAAAATGTTTGGGGCAGGAAATAAGTGCAGAGGATTTTACTTTAATGGCACAGAAAGTGCATTTAAAAATTACTATTAATAACACCTTTCTTCTGCTATTACATAAAGGCTTATTTGATCACTCCATGCCAGAAAATTGGAATCGTTACATTGACAACTAAAACCAAAAGTAGAGCTCATTGAAGAAACGCAAGCTCATTTAATCTAGGAACACTGAGGCTTCAAGTATAGCTTCCAGAGAATTAAGCTATAGTGTGCTAAGATCATCTGAGTGTCCTGAAGAGGGTTATATTTATGGCAGTTTTGTTCTATATATGAAAAAACAGCACGCAATCTCTCCTCTGTAACAAGGAATAAAATACCCATTTAGTGGAGATAAATTATTCTTTTACACTATTCAGCTGTATTTAAATAATATATGTCCTGTCTTCCCTTGTGCTTAGTTACATTATAGTGACCTGAATAAGTTATAAACTCTCCAGAATAGGCTTTCTCATGTGCCCAATCAAGATAATGTCAGGCACTGTGTCTTATGCCTCCCGGTAGTTCCACTGTCTGTGATGGGGCCTTCCATGAAGTGTGTCCTCAATAACACTTGGTGAGTTAATGATTAAACGAATGGTTTCTTAAGTGAATTGTGGTTATGAAAATACAACAATCAGTCACTAGAATGCACATTACAGAATTATTTAACCTTGAGTTGCAAGGAGTCTTACAGGAGAGCTCATTAAACTCACATTCAATTTAGGAATACCTTCCACATCTGTGAAGCTTGGTCATCTAAATTCCGGTTTAAAAATCTCAAAGATTGAGAGTTCACTGGCCCATTTTCATTCAGCTCCATTTGTTAAACTTTTCTACGTTGAATCACAAATTGCTTCTTTGCAACTTGCATCCTAGCTATGTCCTCTGGATAACACAGAACGAAAAAATTGCCTTTTCATCTTGACAGCACTTGAAATTTTTTAAGACTACCAAAATTATCTTACTTGTTTCTGGTTTAATGTTCCCACATCCGCCACCTTTTTATTGTTTTGGGGTTTACAGGTTCAGTCTCTTGGTCTTTTATGATCTCTGGACACTTGCCACTGGATTCGCTCTAGTTTTTCAATCACCTTCAGTAAGTGTGGAACTCAAAAATGAAAAAAATTAAAATACAGCCTGAGTGCTCTTAAGTTTTTTCTCTTCTTCTTTGGTTTGCAGCAATTTTATTATGATGTACTTAAATGTATTTTTTCATTATATTAACTGCCTAGAGTCTAAAGACTTTGAATCTCTGTCTCAGTCATCAGTTTTAATTTTTTTTTAGTATATCTCATTTTCTTGCTCTTCATTTTCTAGAACTCTAAATTACATGCATGCAGGAAAATGTCACAGCTATTTTAATATTCTTCATTTTCCATTCTTTTCTCTCTCTGGGCTTTTAATCTGGATAGTTCTAGGCATTTATCTTCCAGTTCACTAACCCTCTCTTGACTTGCCAAATCTGTTACCAACCCACCTATTTAATTTCTAATTTTTAGACATTGCTATTTCAGATTTCAGTTCTTTGAGAAACTTCTCCATCTTTTTCTCTGTTTTCTGAAAATATTATTCATAGTTATTTAGAAGTTCCTGATAACACCAAAATCTAAATAATCTCAAATCTCTTTCTATTTTCTTTTCATTTTGGGTCATCTATGCCAGATAATTTTAAATGAATATTAGATATGGTAGGTAAGATAAATAAAAGGCTCTGGTTGGTCTTATTTCTCTCCAAACAGAATTTTATTTTATTCTAGAAGGCAGGTAAGACATTGACATTTTCAGTTAAGTATAGGTTTTAAACTTTATGAGGGCTGGTTACAATTTGCCCTTATAGTACTGGATCACAGTACTTTTGGGATAAAAATTATAAGCCTATGGAATTTGCAAGGACCACTCCACTTTCATGGGGACTAAGCTCACAACTCTCTCTCCCTTAGAACCACTGGACTGCTAATAACTTTGCTGAGATCTTTGGTGTTCTGGGAAGAGGTTTCTACCTGATTTCTGGGAGCTTCTCCCTGCACTTATGCAGCTTAAGAACTGGCAAATGCCTTCAGAGGAAACCATCTACTATACATCATTTCTTGTTCAGTTTCTTAAGATTTCTTCCTCATCCTCAAGTCCTGATTTACTTGGCAGCATTGGATACTAAAGTCTTTCTCCTCAATTCAGCAAATCTGTTGTAAGAGTCTGACTTTACTTTCTCCTCAGTTCTCTTCCCAATGCTAAAAAAGGACAGATTCTCTGAGAAAAACAGTTGTTGAGACCATGGTAGTCTCTTCTCTCCAGAATGTTGGCCCAAGTCCTATCTGTTTTGAGTTTTCACCCATGTCCTTCATGATTTTAGTGTGTAATTTTAATGGTGTAAAGCGCAGTGAGCTTATCACAGTATGAACATGTTTACTAAATACTTACTAAGCACTGCACTAAACAACCTACAGCATGACTAATACATGATCCCTGCTGCTCAATTCACTTAACAGGTCAAGTGTGTTAGGTGGGAGAGGCAAAGAGAGAATTTATTCGTGAGAAGAATTACTTTTTGTTTCTAACTGAAAATATATATTTTTTTTACTTCTGACTTTAAAGCTCATTCATATTCCTTGTTAGAGAAATCAGAAAATAAATAAAACTATGAAAAAGAAACTAGAAACTACCAGGAGACAGCCACTGTTTTGTTGTGTATCCACCAGGACTTTTATACATGGACACTTAAAAGGAGGAAAAGAAAGAATGGAAGGAAGGGCAAAAGAAATGATGGAGGTAAACATGAAAGGAAAAGATGATCACCATCATCATGCAGGTTTGTTAGAAATACTAAGAGTGAAAAGGATTATCCATAAAGTGTGTGCACAGGATAAAAGCAGTGGCCTGAAAACTATGCATGGAGTGTAGGCAAAAGCTAAAGTTTAAAGCAGGGGTGAAGTGAAGTTGGGAAGCTAGGAAAGAGGAAATTGTGAAGTCTCCGTGAACAAGAGAACAGCGTTTCAAGAAGAGGATGTGATGAGAAGTCTCAAATGCCACAAAGATTTCTTACCAATATCCTCTACATTTGACATCATTATATCAGCATTGGTGCCTTTAATTGAATTATTTGAGTGGACTGGGGGTGGCAAAGCCAGAGGGCAGAGAGGTTAAGCAGAAAGGAGAAAGGAGAAATGGAAGACATTGACTATCAATTGTGTGTCTTAATAATTTGGAAATGAGAGAAAGAAAAGAAATAAAACAGTGAGTAGTAGCCAAAGAAGTTCTTTAGTTTTAACTCTGGAGAGACTTGAGCCAGTTTAGAAACCAAGGGCAAGGAGTAATCAGAAAA
The DNA here is from genome assembly GCA_963574415.1 of Tarsius wallacei. Classification (NCBI taxonomy): domain Eukaryota; kingdom Metazoa; phylum Chordata; class Mammalia; order Primates; family Tarsiidae; genus Tarsius; species Tarsius wallacei. The sequence goes on from CAUYQG010017800.1 coordinate 27,046, forward strand.
CAGAAACTGAAAATGTTGGTTAGAAAGCGTGAAGCTAACAAAATAAGATCCCTTTCTTGGATGTTACAATATGGAATACGATTGTCCCTGACCTTTTTTGAATCGACATTTCACAGTAGGCACACATCAAATTTAAGGCCAAATAATACGACCACATCTTTATTTACAAGAACTGCTATCAGGTCGGGCCTGTTTTCTCAGTGCCTAAATCATCCTGAAGTCCTTCTTTTGTACCCAGACACAGTTCTGCAAACACAGTCACATCCCTGACCCACCATTCCTTCATTTAATACATATTTAATCAGATCTTACTCTAGGCAGAGCTTGATGGCCAGCATGCAGAATATTGACAATACAAAACAAAGACTGCTCCTGCCCTTCTTGAGTTTATCTTCTAGCTGTTTGCAGCATGATATATTCTCCCATCAAACAGTCATCATGTGTATTGGTAAGGATTTCAAATATGGACATTCTTTGGTCAGTAGCTCTGGAAACTTGTGGCGATTTTCCATATTCCACTTAAAGAAGGAGGCCATGTTCTCTTCTGTCATGAACTGAAACTAAACATTCACTAAATAAACACTCACTAAAATTATGGACATGCTATGACAAAAATTAAGTAAAAAAAATATTTTAATAGTTCTATTTGACCAGGTTTTTAAATGATCTGTGTAATAGAAAGTATCAATTAGATTAATATCTATTTTATTTTGGTCATTTTGGTTTTTTAGACCAAATTGATCAAATCAAATAATTATCTTCTAATTCTACCTAGCCTTTAATAAGTTATCTATTGCATCTAATTGTGAAACTCATGAATACAATTATCAATTTTTTAAATAAAACAATCCATCTACTACACAGAGAAAATAATCTATGAAAGTATTCACTCTTGGGTACAAACATATGTATTCCAATAGGTAATTTCAGAACATTTTATATAAAGGGGGCAGACTTCATTATCTCCTAGAGTATCAAGAAAAATTTTAAAGCTGTTTTCGATAAAATACATCTTCATCACAGCTCATTGCTATGCAGCTACAGTGAGTCCCTTTTTGGATAACCATCCTGGAAGACCTTCTACAAATCAGGGAGCATATTAGCTCCAACCTTTCTTAGGAAATCTATAACAAGCAATTATCAATTGTATTTTTACAGAGAAAATTTCATTAAACAAGAATAAGAAAAGATGTCTTTTTGTAAAAAATAAAATGGAAAAGCTTCTTCCCTTTTTTTTCTTTTATTCACATTCTTAGTGACCTTTAGCAGACAACTCTACTCCAAAATTCTGAACTCCTGACTTGAATTTCTGAATTATTTTCTTTCATGAAAGAAGCTGAGAATGATAAACTAGGACTCTATTTGGAGAAGCAATCTTTTTATATATTTATTTTTTAATTTTTTAATTTTAAAGATGTGGGGCACAATTCAGGCTTAGGTATACAAATGCTCATTATGTAGGTACCATTGTTGATGACGTGTGTTCCTCTCCCCCAGAAGATTCTCACTATTACAAATCCTGCCACCATCCCCCACCCCACCCCTGGCAGTTTCCCACTACTGCCTATCCTTTTCTTTTAGTATTACAGTAATTGTTCTAGGTCCGCTTATGAGTGAGAACATGTGATACTCAGTTTGTGCAATAGATCACTCAGTATTATATACTCAAAGTTCATCTAAGTTGCTGTGAAGTTCATAATTTTATCCTTCTTTATGACTACATAATATTCCATAGCATATATGTGCCACATTTTTTTATCCGGTTTTCTTTTGATGGGCAGTGCAGTTTGTTCCATGTTTTTGCTATTGTGAACAAAGCTGCAGTAAACATACATGTGCAGGTATCTTTTTCATAGAGTAATTTGAGTTCCTCCAGGTATAGTCCCAGTAGGGAGATTGCAAGGTGGTATGGAAGGTAGATTTTTAGATATTTTAGGAACTGCCAAACTGTTTTCCACAGAGGTTGTATTAGTTTATACACTCACAAACAGTGTAGAAGTGTTCCCTTTTCCAGGCATCCTCTCCAGCAGCTATTGTTTTTTGAGTTATTGATGATGGTCATCCTGACTGGAGTTAGATTTTATCTCAGTGCAGTTTTAACTTGCATTTCTTTGATGACTGGTGAGACTGAGTATTTTTTCATGTATCTGTTGGCTGGTTATATATCTTCTTTTGGGAACTGTCTATTCACATCTTTAGCCCACTTTTTAATGGGGCTGTTTGTTTTATCTTTTCGGCATGTTTGAGTTCCTTGTAGATCCTAGATTTTAGGCTTTTGTCAGATATACAGTTGGCAAATATTTTTTCCAGTCTGTGGGCTATCTCGCTGCTTTCTTGATGGTTTCTTTGGCTTTGCAGAAGCTTGTCAGTTTGATGAGGTCCCACTTGTCTATCTTATCTCTTCTGGCATGGACACTTGGGATTTTTGATCAGGAATTGGTTGCCAGTTACAATTTCCATGAGGATGTCTGCTGCATTTTCTAAGGTTCTTATAGTTTGAGGTTTTATGTTTAGCTCTTTCATCCATTTAGAGTTCATTTTTGTTTATGGTGACATGTAGGGGTCTTATTTTAATCTTCTGCATGTGGTCAACCATTTACTGTATGGGTTCTCCTCTCCCCAGTGGTTGGTGGTGGAGGCTTTGTTGAGGATGAGTTGGTTGACAAATTGAGGTTTTGCTTCTGGAATCTCTATCCTGTTTCATTGGTTTATATGCCTGTTTTTGTACCAATTCTAGGCTGTTTTGATTACTGGTAAAAATCTACATATTTGACTAAATGCTGTTATCCATGTCACAGCCAGAGACATTTCTGTTTTAGGTATCTTGTCATTCATGCAATTGTACAACTGCACAGAAGAAGGTGCAGGTATGTATGACATGGCATTTATACAATTTCAAGCATTTTCATCATTTTTGTAACCATAGAAGTTAAATGAATCACATTTAATTTGAATATTTTGTTACTTAGAAACATGAAGAAACAACAGGTAAAATGATATGTAAAATAAAACATAATTTTTTTCTAATGTTCACCTTCTCCAAATTATAAGTTAATTAGGCACATGTAATTTCCTTACCTTTTAAGTTATCAGGCTAAAATTAATTTTAAAGGAGGTTTAAAAATACTTAGAAAATTAACATTACATTACATGTAGATAATGCAACACTTTGATCTGATTCCTTTTTCAGCGACTTCAAGTACAATCACTCTTAAAATAAGGATACAAGATGTACAATGTGTTTTTTCTCCTACAAAAGGTAAAACTAATAAAGGGAAAACTAACAAAAGGGAAAAGAAAGTATTTGAACTATTTTAGGCAGTCATTGAATAAATATAACATGACTAGGTGTGTGACTCGTTAGCCAAATTGGTTTTCATTGTTTTGCTTGTAAAATGTAGACAATAATAACATCAACACACAGAATTGTTATGAAAACTAAACAAATTAATTCATAGAAAGCCTTTACAAGAGTGCTGGGAACTCCTTGTGGTCACTGTTTTCATTCTACAACATTAACCTAAGCAGTATTCTTTCTTCTTAGTCAGGAGACTCTTCCTTCAACTTAAGACTTGGTAAAGACTTGTCAAACGTCGATTGCAACACTGACCCTTTGAAATTAAGGGAATGGCTTCTTGTTTGTGACACTTATCTCTATCTAGGTAACAACCACCTACATTCGAAATTAAATATCTTAGGCGGCTGGTAACTGTGTGCATTTATGTTCAGAAGCCTGCAAAAGCAAGGGAGATAGATCCTGAAAATGATTTAATAAGGAGAAGACCAACAACACACTACTGTGATCAAAGCAAATGTTGAAGAAAGTTCTCCAATATGAGAATTATTCAGTAGAAACAACCATGACCAGAGTCTCTAGTACATCCGTGAGACTCCTTACAAGGGTGCCGCGTCTCACATAATTTGATGCTAACGATGCCCAGTGAGAGAAGAGGAACAACAGCCTCATGCAATTGCATCAAACAGTTGTCTTTGTTTCTATGTAATTATGATGAATTACCAAGCCCTCTAAAGGAAAGTTTTAATTCTGCAAGTTAATTACTATGATAGTTGTTAGTATTAAAAAATGCACCAGGTCTATTTCATTTTAATTGGTATTATAAATGGTCCTCCCTCTGTTTTTTATTTTTAGTTTTATTTATTTTTTATTTTTTATTTATTTATTTTTTTTGAGTTGGCGTCTCACTCTGTCGCCCAGACTGGAGTGCAGTGGCCGCTTCCGGCCACCGCAGCCTCGACCTGCTGGGCTCCGGCGATCCTTCCACCTCAGCCTTCCAAGTAGCTGGAACTACAGACACGCGCTACCACACCCGGCTGATTTTTTGATTTATTGTAGAGATTAGGTTTCGCCTGCCCAGGTGGGTCTCGAACCCACGGGCTCAGGCAATCCACTCACCTCAGCCTCCCAAGGCGCAGGATTACAGGCTGAGCCACCGAGCCCGGCTCTCCCTCTGTTTTTTAAAATCTTGATAGTTACTGTCTTCGTTTTCTTTCTTATTGCCTTTATGATCTTTTCATCTTCCCATTTTGCCTCAACAGAGAGGTTTCCTTTCTAAATCCACTGCATTTTACTGTTTATTTTCTATGAACTCATTTCTAGTGAATGCAACTGTCATCCTAATAGTCACCCATAGGTCTATATCTCTAACCCTGTCCTCACTCATTGCAGTACAATATTTACAAAGACCTACAGAGCAAATCTGCTGTAAACCATTTCCACTGCATTATATTCACCTCCTTGTATCACCCAATTAAACTAATCTGTGCTCGCCAGTGGTACTACTTTCTTATACTTTTCTGAAACTCTTTCTCACTATTTATGTCTGTGTTGTTTTTTTTTGTATTAATTAAAACTTTTCACATTCCAGGTAACAGTAGAAATCATCCAAATGCATTTTATTAAAAAAATTCACTGGCTCTGGCAAATTAAAATCCAAACTTAGTTTTGATTTGATTGGAATTTGTATCTAGTGCTTCAAACAATGTCATCAATGATCTGATTTCACTGTGCTTTCCTGCTTACCTTCCATGGAATTGGCTACATCTCAGGTTCCACAACTGTGGTCTCCAAAACAACGTCCTGTCTTTCCTCATGGTAGCAACATGGCTGTCATCAGCTCTGGCTCTCTGATCCTCATATTACACTCTCCGTTAGAGAAGTCAGCGTCTCTTTTGCCAGCATTCACATAATCCTGGAATTATGTCTTTCTTGGCCTGACTTAGATTCCATGTCCATCATTAAATTTATCAATCACTGAGCCCTGAGATGGTTCTACTGAGTCAGAGATGTCCTTAGATCTTCCCACAATAAAAGGCTCAGAATGGGTGTACGATCCTTCAAAGGAAAATCAGGGGACTGGAATATGGAGAGGTAGGTGCTTGGAAGGAAAACAACAGATGTCTGTGACATGCTCCTATTAGATTACAAACTCTGGGCACAGATCATGTTGTATACATTCCAGTCTTCCCTCCTATCCTCCTTTCTTTCATTCCCATGATATCCAGCACTGCAGAAGACCAGGTTGATTTTTAGTACATATGTTGCGATTTATCGATTGACCAATAAGTATAACTTCCATCTGACAGACACATTTTGGATGAAATATGAATTTGTCTAGGATTAGGTCAGATGCTTGGATGATAAGGTGAGCAAAGAGGAGATTCCCTTCTACCCATGGTTTCTAACTCCATAAACATAGGGAGACTGTTTGAAACACAACCACATGTTAGAGTATAATTTGAAATCTTATGATCCAAGTAGAAAACTATCATGCCTAAGTTCTGAGTTGGAACATTGAGAGTTATGATTTCATTACACTGACTATGTCCTGATATTCTCCTATATCTTCTGTATATGTAATGAATACATTTGTCCTTAGTATATTGGGCACTTATTTAGAAGACTAAATCACTTGTTGTTGATCATTTATTAGCTCCAGAATTCAGCAAAAGACATGGTACACAGTAGGTCCCAAATATCTACTTGATCAATAGCATTAATTATTATCCTATTCTTTCATTAATAAAGACAGAAAGCAAAAAGTACAGCATGGCATTCCCTTAGTCATGGTAAGCATAGCTGAAGTGGTCAAATTCATCACTACAAGATATTCCTTATAATTTATATGAGGTCCTAGCTTAAGCAGTCTAACCTTTTTTCACCATAACAATCAAATGGGTCTGGATATGCTCAGGAACCTCATGTAACTCAAGTAGCTTCTGGGGGTGGGGTATATCCTATGAGTGAGACATGAGGCTCAACAGAAATTCAAGAGCAGTGGGTTAGTGTTGATTAGATAAGAGAGCTTTAAAATGAAGGAAACATCTGTCACTCTGATTGATCCATTGTCCAGTCTTCATGAACTCATATATAAATCCCAGAGTAGAGATAAGGATGAGTGGGAGGTGGGTAACTTCAATAAAAGAGCAAGTAATAATAAAAAGTGCTGGCTTTAGATTCAACAGCTATGGCACCAATAAACATAGTAGCTTCATAAACAAAGGTTGTCTTGACTCTCTGACCCAGGGGACTGGAATAAGGAGAAGCAGGTGCTGGGAAAGAAAACCGGGTCTGGGGACTTTTGGAGAATATATTGGGACACCAACAGTAGAAAAGGTCTAAAATGTCAGATAATATGTGACAGATAGGAGGATTACACTAAAACATATAATGTAAAACCTCCCCCCACGAAATCCCAGACTATCTGGAGAGAAACTGGAAAACTTATATGTCTCACATATCCATTTGGACAGAGCTGAAGGGATATAATATTACCACTCCCATTGTAGCCCTTTGTGAATGTCTCTCAGGTAAAGCCAGGAAAACACAAACTGTGTCTCAAAAAGAGAAATTGAATTGTGAAAAGTTTCATGCCGGATAACCATGTTAATATACCAACGTTCCTTTTTTTAAAATTTTTTTTCTTTCTTCAGAATCTATTTGTCATCATTAGGATTGCCAGATGTTGGGTATTCAGTCTGTATTTTAAATCTTGTCTGACAAAATGAAAAAAAAGTAGTCATGTAAATTCTATTTATATCACTTATACAATTTCTTTCATGTAACAGGATGTTTTAAAACTGGACCTTCATCCTCCTGAACTTGACAAATAGAAATAGAGGTCCAAAATTGACAGGTACTTGCTTTTGGCAGTTTTAATAGTAGAAAGAAGATTTCCTTTATAGAGCAGATTCTTTGTTCTAAAAGGATCCTTTTTTTTTTTTCCCCCTCTCCTGGGCATGCAGTCTGGTACTCATTTCTTTAGGTAAACATCTAACTGTGGAAATAAAGTCTGATGAAAACAGTTTAAATGGAATGTGAGTAGGCTCACATCTTACATTAGAAGTCAGGTGAAGGGGCTGCTTTTTTTGAAAGACCTTGAGAAAGAATTGACAGGCATTGTGAGGAGTTTGCCATTTTCCCCAAGACTACAGAGCAAGGTCTAGTCAGCTCTGTGTTCGAAAGAACATAGAAGTGCTCTGATTTGGGGAGAAGTGGATTTCAGTAATACAGTGTCAGGCAGAATAACTGATCTTAGGAATGATGATGTTCCATATAAATAACTTTTAGACAAAAAAATAAGGGGACAAAATAAACATGAAATAGGTTCACTGAAAATGTTCATCTTCTTTAACTTCCAGTATAATTGTTCTAAAGGCAATGTTCTTCCTAATAAAAGCCACTGTATCAGTCAGAATATTAGCCACAAACATGATACATAACAAATGACCCCTAAGCTCAGTAGTTTATACCAGCCATCATTTATCCTCACTCCCATGCGTGCAGGTTGGCTGAAGATCAGCTGGGCTAGGCTGCTGTCAGCTAGTTTTGCCTTCTAAGGTGGCTGCACATCTCTGAAATTTCTTGTAAGAGCAGATTCACTGGGTCCTCATGACAAGGGCAGACCACAAGAGGGTAAGGCCAGCCATACCCTGAAAGTCACTGCATGTGTCTACATCTGTTAACATCTTATGATCCGAGTAGAAACATGCCTGACCCCAAATCCAAGAAATGGATGTCTCCCTCCAGCTGGAGGAAATACAAAGACCCAAGACAAAGGATGTGGATGGAGAGCATGGTGAAGCGTCGGGGCCAATAATGTAATCTACTGCAAAGATGCTGTCAAGCAATACAAATGACCAGATGAGATATGGACAAATACATTATTAAAACAAACCTAAAGATATGTTTCTCCTCCACTTGATTGCTATGTTTTTATAGAGCACATATATCTGTGGCCTTGGGCATTGTATATACAAATGTGATATAGACATTAGCACAAAAACTCAGTAAGTAATAATTGTCTTCCATTCTGTCTATTCTGAAATATGGGGTTCTTGTGGGTCTTACATTGCTATAGGAGATGGGAGTTTCCAAGTATTTTGTCATTCAGCATGAGAGTTCACAAACGCTCCATTGATTAATTAATCACCCTAGTCAAACATGAGTACCAGAATATATTCATATCATTATGAGATAATTGAAAGTTTGTAATAAAGTAAAATTTTCCAGCAGGACAATCCAGGATTACTAGTGACTTATATGTAAGAAATAACCAGAATTTCTTTAAATTATCAACATTATCTAAACTCAATGTAAGTATTCCATATAGCTTTGCTGTCAAGAGATTTCAGTGGCCTAGTTTCCCCTAATATTTGATCTTGTTCCAAAGTTAGTCACATAACAAAATGAGTAGACACCTTCTTGCTCAAAAGTTAAATATGGCACTAACTCCAAGTATGTAATTAAAGCTTATAGACCACTCTTTGGAAGATGGCAGGCTTAATTGGTTAATCCATGAAGAAAAAGGACTTTGAAAAGATGTTAAGTAACTGTGGAAGAATTTAAGAACTAGGCAGGAAAGTTCCTTCAAAGGTGCAACTGTTACAAATTAAACCAGCTGTTGACATGGAAAAGAGATGCTACTATACAAATCAAGAATTAATCTGGAGAGGAAACCTGAGGCGGTGGGGGCGGGGGGGACCAGAATGCTGCTATTATCCACTGTTACCTTCTCTCTGGAAAAAGAAAAACACTTAAAAATAAGCAAAAGCTTGTTACAGTACTAAAATGTGTCACATTACTGTTTAAATTCATCAGAGACAGATGGCTAATTTGACTAAACCAACCTTTGTTTACACTGGAACTGATCCATTGATCCTGTGCCAAAGAATTGTGGTTTAAACTTCCCCCTACTTCAGCTACCACATTAATTCCAGGGTTCGCGGAGTCTCAAAAGAACAAGATTAAGATTTCAATGTATTCCTCATGGATTAAAACAACTGGATGAGTTCATACTAATAAATATTTAGGAACCAGACTTCCCAAGGACAACATAATGAATAATAACCATGTACAGCACAGGTGGGCAGTGTTATATCATAATGTATTATTTATATGATAAAAAAAATTGTTAAATGTAAAGTAATGCTACCAGCACTGATGTTTAAGACAACACAGATTCAGATAAAGAGATCCAGCCAGGTTCGGTGGCTCAGCCTGTAATCCCAGCACTTTGGGAGGCCGAGGTGAGTGGGTTGCCTGAGCCCGCAGGTTCAAAACCCGCCCGGGCGACTTGGTGAGACCTCACCTCTACAATAAACCAAAAATTAGCCAGGCATGGTAGCACGCGCCTATAGTTCCAACTACTTGGAAGGCTGAAGTGGAAGGATCACCGGAGTCCAGCAGGTTGAGGCTGTGGTGGCCGGGAGCGGCCACTGCACTCCGGTCTGGGCGACAGAGTGAGACTCCAACTCAAAAAAAAAAAAAAAAGAGAGATCCTTTGCTTTTCTATTTGCAATTTAAATTACAAAAGCTAGACTCTTTTAAGTCCTAATTATTTAAAAAAGGCAGTAGTTAAACAAATGCATGATGATTGGAATTTGTGCTACCACATTTTAACCATATGCAAATATACACCCTGGATATATATGGCTTAGTGGTAAAATAAAGCTTTTTCTGCACCAATATTTTATTAAAGTTCAACTGAATAACTGACATGCAATTTCAAATTTGTGAATTATTTTTTTCCCTACAATTAGCAGAATCTGGCCAGTAAATAATTCCATGAGTGTTAAGTGAGTACCTACAAAGTTCACTCCATTATTCAACTACTAGATGATTTTCAGTAAAATATTGTTCTAGAACAATCAATTGTAGGTCAAAGCATTTTGGTCTTGTAACAAGACTAAGTGTTGAGTTTTAGTGTTATACACAAAGATAACAATGCAACACTTCTTGACTGGGGGGCTCCTTAACGGCAGGGTTTTCTCACACACAAACTTCTGAATTCTCCTTGACAGACATACTTGACCTTTCTATTACATTTTACTCTGTCACTTCCAATTGAGTGTCTGTATACTTCTTTCTCTCTCTCTCTCCCACCCATTGAACTTTAAGTTATTTGAAAGGAAAATACTTCTTGTCTACTCTATCCTATGTGCATAGCAATTATATAGCATTTATCTGGGTGTCAACACTTAATTCGTGATATATACACATACACAACACACAAGCTACACATCAAGTAAATGATCTCTCTCTTTCTCTCTATATACATATATATGTATATATATGTGTGTGTGTGTGTGTGTGTGTGTGTGTGTATAGACACATACGCATAGAGAGAAAAGATATGCATGTGTGTGTGTGTGTGTGTGTTTATTATGCATATCAACAATTAAGTGTTGATACATATGAAGGCATAATGAGAAGTTCAAGGAAAACCACATTGCTGGGGAAGAGTACTCAAGGAAGCAACAACTTGGATGAGCGAGAGACCTCCTCAAGCCTAGAATTCAGATCTCATTGGAGAAGGTATGGCTGCAGCCCAGTGGACAGTGGAGAAGTCCACTGAGTTGCCCAGACCCGTACTTGTCCACAGTTGCTAGGAAAGCAGGAAACATGTCTCAGGGTGCCGGCAGATGAAGGCTGGTTGGTGCAAACACAAATGGAGTCTGGACATTGGAGTCTGTTCACCAGAAGAGCATCAGGATACCCCCTGCATATGGTACCCCACTGGGAGAGGCACCGCAAAGTGGTGCCCAAGATTGCATGCTCTGGGTGTGTGGCTGAAGCAGAGTGCCACTGGATGTTCTAACATAGGCATTCTTACAATAGAAGCAAGAAGTAAAACCGAAGAGAAACCCTCTTCTTCCTGCAATGCTGCTTTAGTGCCTCCTACCGATAAAGCTTAATTTCAAGATCGCTGCAGAAAAGAAATGCTTAAAGGGCCTAACTTGATTATAGTAGACCAGATAATGAAGGGTGGCTTTGGAGCTGAGAGGCAATTAATTGATACCTAGAACATCACTCAACAATCAAAAGAGGAATTTATCCTCAACAAGAACCTCCTTTATGGTCTGATCGTTTCTATTCTCTTATCTTGTGGTCCTTACCTGCACCCTTTCTTTACAATGAATCTACCGCAAAGAAGTACACTGATAGTTTAAAGAGCACATATTATTCTTGCCTGTGTCAACGAGAACTGAGGGATAGTTAGATAAGGTGAACCGTATCTAGCTTCATGGTGCAGCTTAGAGCAGGTTTGGAATAAACTTATTTCCTTGACAACCTAGTATTTATTGTAATATCGTTCATATTCAGCAAGAAAGTTGAGGTACTAACAATCATCTATAAGGCACTCTAAATTTAGACCTCTATTACTGCTCCCATAGGTTCACTCCATGCCTGCCAAACTGGCCCTTTAAGATTACTACAACACACTAGCAGATCCATTGAGGGCATCTCCACTTGTTATTTTCTTCTGCCCAGAGCATTCTTCCTTTAAAGAGCCACAAGGATTGTCCACTCATTTTCAAGTGACTCAAATAGCACCTTCACAATAAGACTTTTCCTAACTATCCTATTTAAAATAGCAATTCATTGATACTGCCCATTTCCTTTCCTGCTTTATTTCCCTCCCTAGCATTGAATACCAACACTCTATATATTGCATTTGATTATTTTGGTTATTATCTACCATGCACATTAGAATATAATCTCCATGAAGGAATATTTTTCTGGTTTCTTCACTGCATTCTATTTTAGGCCCTATTATCAGTAGCTGATACATACCAGGTGATCAACAAATATGTGTGGAATGACTCATCCTAAAATCTGTGATCAGATCATTGCTTGCTCTTTACTTTAAATGTTAAAAGATTAAAATTCATACAGATGCCAAGTAGGGAATATCAATGACTAAAGCCATCTTGGAGAAGTCCCTGGGTCAAGTGGAGAATGCGTGTCTGAACAGAGTAATTATTTGTCATCTTCGCTGAAAATTATGTCCACGTAGGAATAAGCACCAAGTCTTATGATTCTCAGACTTTTTGAAAGAGATAAGAAATAAGAACTTTGGAGTATAATCTTCTAGTCTGTAAATGTAGGTACTAATCCAACTTCAGTCCAACAAGAATCAAAAAAGGAAACCAAAACATTTTGCAAGGCAAACAAAATATATCCGAAGGCAAAATGCAGCCACAGCAGCTAGGAGGTCGCAATTTTTTTTTTTTTCTCATTGATATACAGGGAAATTCTGTGTTTGGTTTCTGAATTCACTCTTCCTGTACTGATGGTCAAACTCTTCACGTTTCAGTTCTCTCTCTCACAAATAAGCTTTGTCCCCATAAAGATAACATTGTCTCTTCACCCTGTAGTCTTTTTTGCCAGTAGCTCAACTATAGCAAATTTTCAGGAGCATCCCCTTTGGAATCAGAAAAAAAGAGGGGAGGGAATTGAATTATAGTTGTGCCTCTTAATTGCTATGAGGATAAGGAATAAGAATGGATTATGTACCACTTGTGTTCCATGGGTCATACTACTTATTTTTTTTTAAAGTCGTTGTTCAGCTTAAAAAGTTCATGAAAAGGATATTCTATGCAAAATCTTTTCTGTTATGCCTTTTATAAGACATTGAAAAACAAACTTTTCAGATTGTCTGAGCCCGTGGGTTCGAGACCCACCTGGGCAACTTGGTGAGACCTCATCTCTATAATAAATCAAAAAATTAGCTGGGCATGGTAGTGCGCGCCTGTAGTTCCAGCTACTTGGAAGGGTGAGGTGGAAGGATCGCCGGAGCCCAGCAGGTTGAGGCTGCAGTGGCCGGGAGCGTGGCACTGCACTCCAGTCTGGGCAACAGAGTGAGACTCCAACTCAAAAAACCAAAAAACAAAACAAAACAAAACAAAAAAAACAGAAAAACTTTTTTTACTTAGCAAACTTTTTGTGAGTTTTGTAAAAATCCCTGGAAAGCACATTTGATTAGTCCGCTAGCACACAATGGAAGTTAGAGGTTGATTATGATT
>CAUYQG010017802.1:0-20683 GCA_963574415.1 Tarsius wallacei
TTTTTTTTTTTTTTTTTTTGAGTTGGAGTCTCACTCTGTCGCCCAGACTGGAGTGCAGTGGCCGCTCCCGGCCACCGCAGCCTTGACCCGCTGGGCTCCGGCGATCCTTCCACCTCAGCCTTCCAAGTAGCTGGAACTACAGGCACACGCTACCACGCCCGGCTGATTTTTTTTTTTTTTTTTAGTTGTAGAGATGAGGTCTCGCCTGCCCAGGCGGGTCTCAAACCCGCGGGCTCAGGCATTCCACTCACCTCAGCCTCCCAAGGCGCGGGATTACAGGCTGAGCCACCGAGCCTGGCTGAAAGAATAATTAAAGGAACTTTTCTTAAACCTCCCAATCTTAAGACTTACTTGACCATGGGATTTTTTTCTGACTAATATCTGTGAATGACCATAGAACTGGCGTTCTGAAGTACAGTTTTAGAGAGCCTTGCTGGACATGTGAACGCAACCTACTGGTTCTCACCTTGGTGCATTTGCTCTGCCTCTTGTCCCTTCCTGTAATACTCCTCCCTTTTCTCTCCACGGGGCAAAGTGGTACTTGGCTTTAAACACACTAGTTGAGATCCCTTTTCCGTCAGATTCCTCAAGCATCAGCTCACAATGATCTGTTTCTCCTAAACTCTTTGAGTATTTTTTCCTCTGATGCTCATCTGGTCTTTGAAATATGTTGTCTTGATCTGCTATGTGTTAGTTAACTATGTGTTTCTTGTCAGTAGGATTATAAACTTCTCAGGACAGGCATCATATCCTGTTTCCCTCCTAGTCTCTCATACTGTGCCCATGTTAGGTCCTCAAGAAATGTTTGTTAAGTTAATACTTGCACCCTCTACTTGGCTCAGTTGTTTCCACATTGGAGAAAAAACAAAGTAGGAGGAGGCTGGACACAAGTCCTGTTGGTGCAGGAAACACAGCCGGAACAAGAGATTGTAAACACTGCAGTGTGGTATTGAACAAGTGGAAGCTGTAAGGTGAATAAGGAGATTATCGATGATCTCATAAAGAATGTTCTGGCGTTTTTTGGTAGGCTTCACAATCACAGTTCTAACTGCCTCCTAACTCATAGCAAGAGCAGTAAATGTTATGTCGTTTTTAAAAAAATTAGAACTTGACAGTAAAGACTGGTGGATTTTCAATTGTTCGGATTCAAGGAAGAAAGTACTGAACAATTGGAGGATTTTAGGGTTGGAATGTGATTCTCTGATCCTCTTTTTGGCTCAAAGGCAAATATCTTGGTGATTATTAATTCTAATCTGAAAGACTTTGTAAAAGAGGACCAGTTGTAAATGGTGTAAACTGAAATAGGAATATTACTAATCAGAAGAAGCAGATATTAACATTAATTCACTGAATAATAGTAATCTTTAATATTAGTCACTATATTTTTTATTTTTATATATATTTTATTTTAAAAATGCGGGGTACAATTCAGGAATAGGTATACTAGTATTAGTTATTTTAAACTAGTTTTTTAGTTCACATATTTTCGTCCCACACTATATAGAAATTGACTCTTCATGGTGACAGGCATTCTGTTCTCTTGCTGAAAATTTTGACATAGCACCATAACATATCACCTGTGTGACTTCGTTGTAACTGTCTCTGACAGAACTTTGACTCCGGAAGTCTTGCAGAAGTGTTCTTTTCTGGTGTCAGGGGCCTGCTCCTCTTGTGCCCACTCTGTCTCAGTGACTCTTGCTGAGGGTGGGACTAGTCATTGGGTTGTCAGAGGTGAAATGTTTTGAGGAGGCTAAGCCACTACTTGCCGGGATAGTGAGAAGAGCATGGGTGTGTCAGGCGGATGCCAGTGCTTTCTCAGAATTCTAAGATTCTATTAAGAAATGTAGGGTCAGTCTTTCAAATACACATTCTGCAGAATATATATTTTTAGAAACTTATCTATATTCTGTAGAAGCTGATATGTAGAAACTTTTTGGTTTTCCATTTTCTGCTCTTTTTGTCAGTATGACATACGTTACTTGCCCTCTGCTAACCTATGACAGCTCAGTGATCCCACTAATTTAATAAAGAAGAGCTCACACTTGTTGCTATCCATTTAATTCTCAACCAGCTGTAGATAAAATTGTAAATTTAACCTCTTAGTTTTAGCTCTGTCACTGGGGTTTCAAGACAATATTTTTTAAGCCTTAGACACATCACAGGGCAAAAAACAACTTCTTAAGTAAAATATCTCATTGTATAATGACACCAAGTAAGTAAAGTTATTTGAAATTACCCTTTATAATAAAAGGATGCAAAATTGAGTAGGATTAGTCGTGAAATTGACTAACTGAAATTCATTTTATGGTGTCTTTTGTAAAAGCTGTCCCTCTGATATGTCTCTCTAGGTAATGATCAACAATGGCTTTACACCAGATAAAAACGATTATGAATTTTGCGCCAAAGTGGAAAATATGGTCATCCCAGCCCAAGGGTATTTTGGAATATCTGCTGCAACCGGAGGTCTTGCAGGTAAATCTTGTACTCTTTTAGTATTAAATGTTTGTGATTTGCGTTTTATTGGGAATAGTACCCGTTAGGGATATACAGACTTGTTTGCTTCTAACCTTGTAAGACTAATTGGAACCTTCCCGTAGTCTGCTGTGCCAGTCTCTTGGTCTGGTGAAACTGCTAATTCTCTACTTATATTGTTCTGTAGGTGTACAAATATCTGGGGCCACCTACAGATGTATAAATTAGAGCATCAGTTTGAGCACTGTTTTATAAAGAAGGAGACATTTAAAATCGAGGCTGTAAAAGGTTGATTGCCAAGTGTTTTAGGATCCTAAGAGTTGTTGTATCACATGTAAATGAATTTGGCAACCTGAGGAAATATTGTTTGGGGACTAAACTTTAAAGAAAAATTTAGTCGCCATTTTTTTCCACATGTGGTGATACATGAAGTCATCTTTCACTATCAGTACAACTCTATGTTTAGATGTTTTGTAGGTTTAAGTATTTTCTTTTTTTTTTTTTTTTTTTTTTTTTTGTGAGTTGGAGTCTCACTCTGTCGCCCAGACTGGAGTGCAGCGGCCGCTCCCGGCCACCACAGCCTCGACCTGCTGGGCTCCGGTGATCCTTCCGCCTCAGCCTTCCGAGTAGCTGGAACCAGGCACGCACTACCACGCCCAGCTAGTTTTTGATTTATCGTAGAGATGAAGTCTCACCAAGTTGCCCAGGCGGGTCTCGAACCCGCAGGCTCAGGCAGTCCACTCACCTCAGCCTCCCAAAGGTGCGGGATTACAGGCTGAGCCACCAAGCCTGGCTGATTTAAGTATTTTCAAGTACAGTAAGTCTCCTAGATGCAAACCTTCAGGTTACAAACTTTAATGATGCACACCTGTGCTTTTTTATGTATTATTTCTCTCCACCAGGTATCAGTATAGCCTGTTAAATATTACATAGAGTACTATATAGGCAATTGTGTTAGTTGGGTACTGGGTACCTAGGCTAACTTTGTTGGACTTAAAACAAATTAGACTTAACCACACACTCTCAGAGCAGAAATTGTTCATATGTTGGAAACTTCTGACAATCCAGGAAGGGGTGGAAGGAGGAGAGATAAAATTTTCCATATTCTTGGATGAGTTTGCTAAATCTTAGATGAAAAGAGTTTCTGAAGATCAAAGTCTAGTAATGGTTAGCCCCAGACCAGACTTGGTCTGGATTTCTGAGTCCTGGGTTCAGTGCCCTAATACTTCACAGTTTCTAAAGTTGCCTAATTTACACTGAAGTATTATAATTGTTTTAATTTGTCTACATCTCTTGATCTCTGTAAGGTCAGCAGAAAGCAGAAAGATTGCTGTATGCTTGAGATAAATCGCTCTGTTTTGTGGATGTGACTAGCCAGGATGAGTATTTTATTTTATTTACTTTTTTGAGTTGGGTCTCACTATATCACCCAGGCTGGAGTGCCCTGGCATGATCACAACCATCATGGCTCACAGCAGCCTCATCCTTCTGGGCTCAGGTGATCCTTCCACCTCAGCATCCTGAATAGCTGGGACTATAGGCATGTGCCACCATGCCCGGCTAATCTTTTTTATTTTTTGTAGAGACGAGGTTTTGCTATATTGCCCACGTGGGTCTCAAACTCCTGGGCTCAAGCAGTCTGCCTGCCTTGGCCTCCGAAAGTGTTAGGATTACAGGCATGAGCCAACACACCCAGCCAGAATGGGTGTTTTAGTTCAGTGCTGAGAGGTTTGATATGCTGAGTACCTGCTTTCAGGTTAAACAGTTTGAAGTTAATTTGATCTTTATGTAATTTTAGATCAAATAAAATTATTAGTATCTTCTATGTGAGAGAAATAAATATGAAAGTAAGGCAAAAAGTGGTATGTGCCATGAGAACGGTTCAGAGACAGAGAGTTACAGGAATTGCTTGGAGGCCAGGATTTTGTCTCGTTTGTCCGGGACATTATCCATGAGGGAGGTTTGTAGGAAACCACAGGAGAGTCTTGGTACCCAGATTAGGAGTTTGGATGACTTTTGGCCCTTCTTTTGCTGGTTCATTCCTTGTCTAACATATATTCACTGTCTGTTGTTGCTTATTTATTTATGCATTCATTCACTTTTTGAGTTGGGGTCTCGGTCACTTAGGCTTAAGTGTCCTGGCATGATCATGACGATCATGGCTCACAGCAACCACAGCCTCCTGGACTCAGATGATCCTTCCACCTCAGCCTCCCAAGTAGCTGGGATTACAGGAGTGCTCCACCACTCCCGAATAATTTTTTATTTTTATTTTTATTTTTTTTGTAGAGACGAGATTTCGCTATGTTGCTCAGGCTGGTCTCAAACTTCTGGGCTCAAGCAGTCTGCCCGCCTTGTCCTCCCTAAGTGCTGGACTTATGGGCATGAGTTGCCGAGCCCAACCTATTATTTTTATTTATTTTTTGAGTTGGAGCCTCACTCTGTCACCCAAGCTGGAGTACAGTGGCACGATCGTGGCTCACCGTAGACTCAACTTCCTGGGCTCAGGGAATTCTCCCGTCTTAGCCATTGGAGTATCTTGGACTACAGATGTGCACCACCATACCTGGCTAATTTTTTAATCTTTTTTTCTGTAGAGAAGAGGTCTCGCTTTGCTTCCCAGGCTGATCTCAATCTCCTGGCTTCAAGTGATCCTCCTGCCTCAGCCTCAAAGTGCTGGGATTATGGGCGTGAGGCTCTGGGACTAGAGATAAACATCTAGTATATGTTAAACACTGCTAAATGCTCTTATTTAGGTTTTAAGGAAGTGAATTATAGATTATTTCTAATGTCAGTTTTTGTCTCTAATCTCACAGAGCACCATTTCCTTTACCAAATTAGAGCTTATTTTTATTTCCCTTATTGATTATTGGTTTTTAAAGCAGTACATTTACAGCTATAGAAAAAATTTCTTATGGAACTTTTTCAGACCTTTTCCTTTAATTTGTAGATGACCATGATGTCCTTTCTTTTCTGACTTTCCAGTTGACTGAACCTGGGAAAGAGCCGGTAAGTATATACATTTTTTTCAAAAAGTTTATCAGTGGTTTAAAAGTGGTTTTGCCTTGTGGCTGAACATTTGGGAAGACTGGCTTAGGCTTGGGTCTTGTTTCTGCCAGTTACTGCTATATGATCTTGTGCAAATTATTGAACCTCTGTAAAGCTCTATTTCGTCGTTGGTAAAGCAGAGGTATTTGTACTGGCTATCTCCTGATGTTGAAGGATTAAATGAGACAGTGTACTTCCAGCAAGCGATCAGTAAATGGCAGTGGTTATTGTTATTTTTATTAGTCGTCGTAGCAAGAGTAAATTGGCTGTGACTTAAGTAAGAAGTAACATTTTTATGTTGACCTTTCAGTCAGTGGTAGCATAGTATTAAAATAAGACAAAGAACATATATTGAGATATCTTACTGGTTTTCTTATGCTTTTTATCTATTCATAAACTCCAAAAAAAAAAGCCTACACCAGATAAAGAAATCTCAGAAACAGAAAAAGAAAAGTATCAGGAGGAATTTGAGCACTTTCAACAAGAACTGGATAAAAAAAAAGAGGAATTCCAGAAGGGCCACCCTGACCTCCAAGGACAGCCTGGTGAGTTGCAGCGAAGCCACCATTGGTGCCGCAGCAGGGGTCATGGGTCATCCAGGACACTCATGTCTGTGTGTTGCCTGGTTCATCCCTGCTGTCTGACCTGGCACATTCCATGATTTTCTGGAAACAATTTATGAGCAAAATCTTCAGACTTTGAGGGTCTGGCGATTGGCATTTTTACCAGTGAGAGTGTGGCGTCATGACGTGTGCAGTAAAGAGACTGTGGTTAATAGTGTGGATGAACAGGGAACCGCTGGAGTGGAAGCTCAGTGAGGACAGGCTGTTTGTTTGCTGTATTCACTGCTGTGTCCCTAAACCTTAAAAATCCCAAACATGCTGAACTGGTAGTCAAGGTCAGTAAGTATTTGTTGAATAAAATCATTGAAGTTTTATGTTTTTGCTTTTAATGGCACATAGTTATCTCATAACATAGAGATAATATTGGAAAACTATCAGCATTATTATCAGAGTAATGTGAATTCATGTCTTTCTCTCACCTTCTTACACTACTCAGTAGAATCCTGTACGTTAAAGTTTGGAAATGGTGAAACATTAGTCTAAGCCAATGTAGTTAAGAATTTGAGTATGCTGATGTCAAAAATACATAATTTAAGGCCAACTAGAGGAACTTTGTTTTATCTGCTAGCTTTTTTATCCGTGTGTTCCCTCATCAGCATAAATCATCAGTGTTGTACTTAATAGAGCCTGTGGCTAGCATTTAAACTCTGTGTGGAGTCAGCAGTTCTCTTAATGATCAACAGTGTTGATCAACAGATTAATGAAGTTAAAAATGAAATATAAAAGTCATTCTTTTATAATTTGTTTTAAACATCAACACATATGATTCGTGAGTATATCCTGAAGCTCATGGTGGTGTTTGAAGAGTATAGTTTGGTGAGTTTTGACAGATGCGTATACCCATTTAACCATCACCTAGATCAGTACATAGAACATTTTTATCACCCCAGAAAGTTCCCTCATGCCTCCTTAAGGTCAGCCCCCCTCATACAGAGCCTATCACTATTTTTATTTCTACAATCGTACATTAGTTCTGCCTATTCTTGTAAATGGGATCACACAGAATATATGAAGGAGAAAAATTATTTTTAAATGAAAAAAGTCAGACCTAATTTATAATGTATTCAGCCACCAGAAATGGCAAAAACAAAGTAATTTAATCATTATTGAATTATCTGCATGTTTACCATTTGACAGATTATTCCATCATGCTGATAGTGTTCTAGTTTTGGTATTTGTTAGCACATAGTCACAGTATTTAAAAAATTACATATATGTCACTGATCCTAATCATTTTAATTTGTAATTTCCATTTCAGCGGAGGAAATATTTGAGAGTGTAGGAGATCGAGAGCTAAGACAGGTTTTTGAAGGACAGAATCATATTCATCTTGAAATCAAGCAGGTGTTCCAAAAGATAGACATGATTCTTGACGAACAGAGAAGATGCGTTTCTTCCTTGACAGAGGAGGTCGCCAAAAGAGGAGCAGGGGGCCTAGGACAGCACGGACAGGTGAGCTGGCCACATGTGCTGATGTGCCTTGGTTAGCCTTTGATGAGGGGAAGAAAGGCCATTGTGCTGAGTATGCACGGAATGTGGGTTACTGAACTCCCATCGTTTTTTCTTCCAGATCTCTCAACAAGAACTAGACACTGTTGTGAAAAGTCAGCAAGAGATTCTGAGACAAGTAAATGAAATGAAGTAAGTAGGTAAAAATAGTGTCTGGGTGTTATGTGATGTCTTTATCCTAAACGTGTGACTTCTCAAGGTATACAAGCACACTGTATTATTGTGAGAGTTCTACATGAGGAGAAGAATCACATTCTAGATTCATTTCACAAATAGGAGAATATAAGTGCAGCAGCTTTTAATATTGTGAAACTGCAACAGGTCTACATTTTTAAATTCTAAGCTGGAAAAGAAAAAAATGCTTTATCATCTTTTAAAAAAATAGGTGTGTCAGAGTTAAAACAGAGCCAGGAGTGTCCTTATTGTTATAAAATACAAAAAGAATATGAAGTAATGTATAGCAATCCTATGAAAAACACTAGGAGAATAAGCATGTGTAGCATTGTAAGACTATAATACAAGCAGACTTGATGCAGGAAATTCTTTTTGATAGAAGGAAACTCTTTTCAAGGCAATGTATATGTCTACCTCTTTTTTATTTCTATCTTGTACCCTAAGAGGGAGAACACAAAAGGTTGGAGCCAGAGGAGATGTTGTGTTCTTAGAACGTTGAATGATAAGTTTTCTAATAATAATGATTCACTTATGCAGCTTTCAATGCCTGGAGTAGAGAAAACAAACCAAAGTGTCACGTTTCCATGGGCGCATACTTTAGAGCATTGTCCCAACCAATACAACCCTTGACAAACAAGAATGTCAAGGTGAGTTCTTTAGGGCTGGAAAATTAAACAGGATTAGATTAAACAGAAGGTGATAATGCCTGACATCTAGAGGTTAAAGGCACTTAACTTGTAACTGCAAATTTGTATTTTTTCAGCTTTGCTCTTTGGCATTTTAAAAAAACCTTCAAATTGTGAATGTGCAGCTGAACTATATATGATGCAATAACTATTCAAATAGTTTAGCTAAATGAATAGAACCCTTTTAGAAATAGACTGGGTCTATGTAACATAACATTTTTTTTTTTAATTTTTAATTTTGATCTAATTGTAGTCTTCAAAAACTGCAAAAATAGTACAGAAAGTTTCTATACATCTATCACTCGTGTTCTTCTAATATTAACATCTTATATAACCATAGTATAATTGTCAGAACCAGGGAATTAACATTGATGCGGTACTATCAACTAAATTAATACCTGTTCAAACTTCAAGAGTTTTTCCACCAAGGCCTTTTATCTGTTCAAGGATCCTTTCCAGGATCACACATTGCATTTAGTTACTGTTTCTCTTTGGACATCTGCAGTCTGCAGTAGTTCGTCTTTCCTTGTCTTTCATGACCCCGACATTTTCTAAGAGTTGTTTGGTCAAATATCTTTTGATTTGGGCTTTTCTGGCGTTCACTCATGAGTGAATAGAAGTTCTGCATTTTGATAAGGCCACCACAGTGCCTCATGTCATTGTGTTCATGGTGTCAGTATAGCGTTTTTTGAGTCAGACTCTTGCTTTGTCATTCAGGCAGGAGTGCAGTGGCATGATCACATCTCCCTGCAGTTTCAACCTCCTGAGCTTGGGTGATTCTTCTGTCTCAGCCTCCCAAGTAACTAGGACTGGAGGCATGCACCACCACACCTGGCTAAATTATTTTGATTTTTTGAAGAGATGGAGTCTGTGTTGTCCAGGCAGGTCTGGAGCTCCTGGGCTCAAGTAATCCTTTCGTCTTGGCCTCTCAAAGTGCTGGGATTACTGTCGTGAGCCACTGCGCCTGGTCATGGTGTTAGTATATCTTATTACTGGTTATGTTGGCCTGGCCGTGATCACTTGGTTATGGTGGTTTCTTACTGATTTGACTACTTTAAAGTTACTGTCTTTCCCTTTGTGGTTAATATTCTGGAGAAGATATTTTGAGACTATGTAAGTATGCATTTCAAAGTTGTGCTTATTAATTTTAGCACCCATTGATGCTTCTTGAGTGAAACAAGAATGTGGTGTTTGCCAAATACTGATTTTTATATTTCTGTCATTCCCTCTACATTTATTAATTGGAATTCTACTGTAAGGACCAACTGTCCCTTCTCTCCTGTTTATTTAGTGAGTTATTTATACCAGAGCAGACTCATGGGCATTTATTCTGCGAGTTACATTTTAACACTATTTTCATATATTTTGCTGCTCAGGTTGTTTCAAGTTTGGCCTTATGAGCTCCTCTAGGTTGGCTTTTTTGTCCTTTAAACAAACCTGCATCTTTTTTGAGCACTTTTTTTACTTTCTGGTACTACACTTCCAAGCTCATCTTGTATTTTATCTGCCCCAGCTCTGGAATCATCCATGTCTCCAGTGAGCCCTTACTTGTTTGTTTGTTTGTTTTGTTTTGTTTTGTTTGTAGAAAGGTACTTAAAAACCAACATCTGGGCACTAGGTGTGCTCATCACTGTTGAGGTGCCATTTCTCTATGCCCTCCCAGTGGACAGAGCTAGAAAATATGTTTGTACACTTGCCCACAGATATACACACATCAGTATTTTTGTGTCTCTGTCTATTTTTGTGTTAAACTATGAGATTATGCAGATATTTTAGATTTCAATTGGACTGAACAGGACTGAACACTACAGGGTTGACTTTTAACCTTCTTCCTTGCCCTATTTGAAATTTCTTTCTCCATCAGGGAGAAACCTGTTCTTACTATCTATATCTACAATGTATTTCTTTATCAGCCCAATTTTAGTGGGTACATAAGTACACTTAAAGTGGTTTCAAATTGCTAACCCATGACTGGGTGCAGTGGCTATAATCCTAGCACTTTGGGAGGCTGAAATGGGAGGATTCCTTGAGCTCAGGAGTTTGAGACCAGCTTGGACAACATAGTGAGACCACGTCTCCACAAAAAATTAAAAATTAGCCGGGTGTGGTGGTACACGCCTATAGTCCCAGCTACTCAGGAGACTGAGGTGGAAGGATTGCCTGAGCCCAGGAAGTGGGGGTGAGCTTTGATTGTACCACTGCACTTCAGCCTGGGTGACAGAGTGAGACCCTAACTCAAAAAAAAAAAATCGCTAGCCTGTATTTCTGTGACCAATGTTTATGTAAAGTTCCTTTCACCTCTAACTTTACAATTTCTAGCCCAGATAGTATTTTCCAGATAGTTTCTTAGTTTACTTCTCTTCTTCCCTACTGTCTTCAGTATGGTTAGTGTTATTATTTATGATAGTTTATTTCTTCGTTAGTGTTTATATTCTCCATATCCTGGTTGATTTAAATTGTTTATACTGTATTCTGAGTATATGAATACTATGATTCTAAGAGGCAGTGCGCAAAATGTGTGTGTGTGCGTGTGTGTACATGTATCACTTCTTCATCCCTGAGACCCCTTTCCCATTCTCTTCTTTCCAGCCTTTCCTACCCTCTCCCTCTTGGTAACCAATTGTGTTAGTTTCTGATTTGTTTTCCTTTATTTCTTTCATACACGTGTGTTTTCTTAAATCCTTTCTTCTAGATACTCTTGGGTTTTTCTTGTTTCACTTAGCAGTAGTACTAGAACATCTTGAAATTCGACTAGTGGTTAGGAAGTTCTAGCCATCCAGTTGTATTATCCAGGAAATCATTTCCTTGGTGTAGCACCAATCCTTGCAACTACCCTAAGGTGACTGTAACCTCACTTACTAGTTGAGAATAAATGTCATGTATATAGTAAGTTAATGTAAAAACTAAACTGAAATTTCTGAATTTGTCCTCTAAAGCTTTTTCTTTAGGATTTAGCTTCAGAAACAATGTAAAAAGGATAGGAAATATTTGCCTTTTATGAAAAGGGTGGTTTGTATCTTTGTCGATTTCGTATTATTAAGGAATCGTAGAATCTGTCCAGTCCAATTGGAATCTAAAAGATGCGGTTGATGCCTTTTTCCATTTCTGCATCTCAGAACTTCCTTTCTATGACTTTTTTTTTTTTTTTTTTCCGAATTGGAGTGTTACTCTGTCACCCAGACTGGAGTGCAGTGGACGCTCCCGGCCACCGCAGGCTCGACCTGCTGGGCTCTGGCGATCCTTCCGCCTCAGCCTTCCAAGTAGCCAGAATTACAGGCATGTGCTACCACGCCTGGCTGATTTTTTGATTTATTGTAGAGATGAGGTCTCCCCAAGTTGCCCAGGCGGGTCTTGAACCCGCGGGCTCAGGCAATCCACTCACTTTGGCCTCCCAAAGCACGGAATTACAGGCTGAGCCACCGAGCCTGGCAATTCTAGCACTTTCAAAGGTCAAGGTAGGAAGACCACTTGTGGCCAGGAGTTCAAGACCAGCAGCCAACACAGCAAGATCTCATTTCATCTCTTAAAAAAAAAAAAAAAATTAACTGAGTATGGTGACTTTTGCCTGTAGTCCCAGCTACTCAGTAGGCTGAGGCAGGAGAATCGCCTGAGACCAGGAAGTTGAGACTGTGGTGAACCATGATCATGCCATTGCATTGCAGCCTGGGTGACAAAATGAGACCCTAAGAAAAAAAGCAAAAAAAAAAAAAAAAAAAGCAAAAAAAAGATTTATTAACTTTTGTTTTATTGAACATTTACAAATTATAGTTATATATAGACTCCTTATTTTAAAGTTATTTTAAATTTCTTTTCTGAAAATTCCAACATCTGTGACATATCTAAGTTTGATTCTGAAATGGTCTTTTTTTCTTCAGACTGTGTTTGTTTGTTTACTTGTGCCTTTTTTGAAAGATGGATGTGGTATATCCGGAAATAAGAGCTGAAGTAATTTAGATGTTTAGTTTAAAGTATTATGCTACAAATTTAGCTAGGAGTTGGGCTGTGTTTATTGTTGTTTGTTGTGGAGGTACATGCCATAGGCTTCCAATTGATCTAGTATCCTCCTTGTTTTCATCTCCCTATTGACTTTATGCTTCCCTAAGTACTCCTCCTCAAAGAGTTTGTATTTGTAGCTCTTGCAGCTGTGATCCACTGTTATCATACAGGAGCCCTGTTGATATGGGGGATAATCTTATAATTACATCTCAGTTTTGTATCAGATCTTCCTGTCTCTGGCTGTAAACTTCACTAATGTTCTTAGTTGTACGACTTTTCCTTCCCTCATTAGGTGAGACAGGAAGGTTAGAAAAGGCTGGAGAAGAAACATCCATTTTCCAGGTCCAATAAGGCTCCAATAAAGTCTTTTTCACTGTCTATAAGGAAGATGCTCTGCCTGTATCTCGCAATTGTTACTCTTGCCTTACTCTAAGCCACAAAGGGATCTCTCAAAGCTCTTCACTGTGAGAACCTGGTGAAATTCCTGGAGGTAAAACCCATGAAAGTGTGAGGGTCACCCTAAGACTTTGGCTTTCAGGAATTTCTCACTCTCATGCTGCTTCATATTCAACCCCCAGCAGTTTTACTCTTTAAGTCAAAATTGCCATTTAAATGTTTCTACTGTTAAAATTAAATTTAGCCTAAAACTGCCTCCTGACATATTTTGTTTAGTCTAAAGGTGTCTCTGTACATAGTGAACTATAACCTAACTGGATGTGTAAACAAACTGCAACCTGCTCTTGGGTCAATCACTGAGTTTCAGCCAATCAAAGACAGAGTCACCTAGCTATGCTAAAGTCTCTGAATTTGCTGGGACTCTGGAGGCTGCCCAATTTGCAAATTGTTTTTTGCTCAATTAAACTCTATTAAATTTAATTTTTCTAAGGTTTTTCTTTTGATCACTATCATTTTAGGGATCTAATGGCTTCTGCTCTAGATACAGATCTTAGCTGTGACTCTCTGATATTACTTTTTCTGCAGATTTTGAGGTGGCAGTCTTTCCTATGACCTCAGTGCTTTGGTGGGCTTAAAAAAAGTTGGTTTTTAGTTTGTCCAGATTTTTTATTGTGATAATAGAAATGATTACTTGCAAGGTCTTTACATGTTGGGCCTGAAATTATAAGTCTCTGCTTTATTTTCGAAAGGTATTTTTTGCTGGGTAGGGAATTTAAATTTTATGTGCTTTTCTTTCATAACTTTAAATATGTTGTTCTGTTATGTTCTAGCTGCTATATTTTCTCATGAGAAATCATTCTTTGTTCCTCTGTATATTTTTTGACTGCTTTTAAGTTTTTCTCTTTATCTGTAATTTTAAGAAGTTTGATTCTACTGTGCCTAGGTCTTTCTTTCTTTGTTTTTAATCTTCTTGTGTGTGTGTGTGTGTGTGTGTGTGTGTGTGTGTGTGTATGTTTAGCTTCTTGAATTTGAAACTTATGGACATTATGTCTTAAATTGTTCTCTTCATGCATCTTTTTTATTTCTGGGACTCCAATTGCATGTATATGATATCACTTAATATTGTTCTACAGGTCATGGAGGATCTTTTTATTTACTTATTTTTACTCTTTTTTGCCCTTTGTACTTTATTTTGGATAGATTTTATTGTTATATCTTCAACTATAATCTTCTTTTCTTCTTGTCTAATCTAGAGATAATCTTAGTGGGAATATATTTCATTTTATGCATTGCAATTTTTATTATAATATTTCAAAAGTTATATTTGGTTCTTTTTATTTTTTACTTACCTATGAATTATATTTATTGCTTTCTTTGAAACACTTGAACATATTGAAAACATCTATAATAGCTATATTAAAGTCTTGTGTGTTGTTTTTATAATTTTTCTCTTTTCTAGGTCTGTTTCTATTTATTTGTTTGTTTTCTGCTTATGTGTCACACTTTCCAGCTTCTTTTGATTTCTTGTTAATTTGATAGGTTGCAAGATGATATGAATTTTACATTTTTGAGTACTCGATTTTTTGTCCTGATTCAGAGTGGTGAAGTTTGTTATATAAATAATTGAGTTCTTTGTGCAGACTGAATTGACCTTTCTGAGGGTAATTTATAGCTTTTTGGAGAGCCAGCTTAGAGTAGTCTCCTATAGGGCTTGGCTAGTCCCACTACTAAGATATAAGCATTCTTGGGTCTCTACAGAACGTCTTGTGTGTTCAACAAGGATGCTCCACTCTGTCTTGTGGGGACTTGAGCTGTTAGTGAGCTCAGGGTGTTTATCTGCCTATAACACACCAGAAATTGTTCTTTACCCAGCAATTACTCTTTCTCTAGTCACATGGAATAATACCATATGCGTGTTAGTTTTAGCTAAAAACTCAAATCTTATGCAGATTTATAAAATTTGTTCTCTGCATAGCTCTCTCCCTTTGGATGTTCTGCCCTACAGTTTCTCTCTGCATTGGCCATTCATAACTTCTGTTTTTATCTCCACAACTTAATGAGACCACTAGATTCTATATACATCTCACTCCTCTATGCTACGGTCTTAAAATAGCCTACAAGTAAAGAGCCAGGGCAGTTGTAGGGCACATCTTTTTTTATTTTTATTTTTTTTAGTTGAGATCTCACTCTGTCACCCAGGCTGGAGTGCAGTGGCATAATCACAGCCACCCCAGCGTCGACCTGCTGGGCTCCAGCGATCCTTCCATCTCAGCCTTCCAAGTAACCAGAACTACAGGCCCATGCTACCATGCCTGGCTAATTTTTTTTATTTATTATAGATCCAAGGTCTCACCAAGTTGCCTGGGCTGGTCTTGAACCTGCAGGCTCAGGCAATCCACTCACCTTGGCCCCCCAAAGTGCTGGGATTACAGGCTGAACGAACCACTGAGCCTGGCCAGGGCACATCTTGTTTGGATTCTCTCAGAGTTTATACTCCAGTACTGCCTGAATTCCAATATTTAAAAATAATAGTTTCTGGGAACCAAAGTGAAGCACAAACTTTACCTGTAAAAAGACCATCTGTATACCTAACACTGAATTGTACCCCACATTTTTAAAACAAAAATTTAAAAGATAATAATAGTTTCATATACTTTGTCCTGTGTTCTAGTTTCTTACCAAGATTCCCACGGAAATTACTGCTTCCTGGGTAAAAGTGGAATTCATAGGTTTCCTTTTTAATATGCATATTTTCTTTTGTCCTTCAATTCAGGGAATTTTTTTTCCCATGATGTCTCTGAATATTTTTCTTAATCCATTTATAGTCTTCAGGGAAAAATAGATATTACTAATTTCTGTTATTTTTTTCAACGTTGAGGCAGCCAAATTAGTGCAATTTCAGTCAATCCCAGAGAACAATCAGTGATGCATCTGTGATAAACAAACTAAACCTGCTTGGCTTAGTTCCTACTTTTTTCTTGTGAGAAATAAAGGCCTGCAGGAAGCAAGAACTAGGAAGCTGCATAACTTCTTTTTATGCAACAAATTTTACTAGATTCAGATCACCCACCTCTCATGTTGAAAAGTACAATGTTCATAAGTACTAACTAGTCCTGAAGAAAGAGGGTTGCTTAATTTTTATTTCAGCTAGCGATTTTGGCTCTCATAGTAAATTACATATTTTAGGTGTGCCTTAATTACCATAAAAGTGACATTTTTGTTTATCTTCTGTTGATATAATCTTTTTCACTTTTAAGATAATCTCGGCAAGAGAGAGAGGTGGTATTTATTGCGGCCCTTTGAAATTTCCAGTGTTTGGTGTATGATTCAGAAACATTATGAGTATAAAAGAGAGCAGTATTTGCAAATACAAGTAACCGATGCATAAGTTTTTGGTATGGTTTTGGACATTTGATTTTAATGTGTGGGCATAATTTTTGACCTTGGCAGTTGTAGAAGTTTGTATTGTACTAACTTTTCATCATTGTGTCATTTAGGCACATGGTATTTGACTTTGGTCTGTGACTGTCTTATAAGGGACTTGATGAGTGATAATTTCTATAGATTCAGGGAACACTTCAGGATTTTTAAAAAACCTGTTCATGAGGTAAACACATCCTTATAAGGAGTGTGAGTTGGGTTGACAAAAACAAACTCTGGGGAAAGGACACCCTATTTAGCAAATGACGCTGGGAAAACTGACTAACCATATGCAGAAGAATGAAACTGGACCCTTTCCTCTCACCATATACAAAAGTTATCTCAGGAGGCCAGGTGTGGTGGCTCACGCTTATAATCCCAGCACTTTGGGAGGCTGAGGTGAAAGGATTGCCTGAGCCCGTGGGTTCAAGACCAGCCTGGGAAACTTGGCAAGACCTTATCTCTACAAGAAATCAAAAAATTAGCTGGGTGTGAAGGCGTGTGCCTGTAGTTTCAGCTATTTGGAAGACTGAGGCGGAAGGATCACTTGAGCCCAGCAGGTCGAGGCTGAGGTGGTTGTGAGTATGCCACTGCACTCCAACCTGGGCGACAGAGTGAGACTACAACTCAAAAAAAAAAAAAGTTATCTGAAGATGGATTAATGATGTAAACGTGAGACCTCAAACTATAAAAATTCTATAAGAAAGCATTCTTCTGGACACAGGCCTAGGCAATGAATTCATAACAAGGCCTCAAAAGCAAATGCAGCAAAAGATAAAATTGACAAGTGGGAACTAATCAAACTCAAGAGATTCTGCACAGCGGAAGAAACCATCAACTGAATTAACAACCTACAGAATGGAAGAAAATATAGGTCGGGCTCGGTGGCTCAGTCTGAAATCCCAGCACCTTGGGAGGCCAAGGTGAGTGGATTCTCTGAACCTGCGGATTCGAGACCAGCCCGGGCAACTTGGGAAGATCTCGTCTCTACAATAAATAAAAAATTAGCCGGGTGTGGTAGCGTGCATCTGTAGCTCTAGTTACTTGAAGGCTGAGTCAGAAGGATCGCTGGAGCCCAGCAGATCGACGCTGGGGTGGCTGTGAGTGTGCCACTTCACTCAAGCCTGGGTGACAGAGAGACTCCAACTCAAAAAAAAAAAAAATTGCAAACTATGCATCCAGGTGTGGAGGATCATTGCATGGGATGCTTTCTTCACTAGGCTCTTGAGAGTTCAGTTTTAAGAACTGTCATTGGCTAGTTCAGATTATAAATCTCTTTAGAATACACACACACACACACATATATATATACATACATATATATACTTTTTTCAGTTAAATGTGAAGGCAAAATGGAAATTTAATTAGAAGGCTTAACTTTTTTTATTTTTTATTTTAATGTCCAACCAATTCATTCTGTAGCAAGGGACTACACCCGTTGAGGTATAATATGGTTAAGGTACAAGGCTGAGAATGCCTGATCATAACAATCTGCAGGAGCCGTCTCACCTGATGGAAACTGTGTTAAGTTTACCATTGAGGTGAGTGAAAATTAAGAAGTTTTGAGCACATTTGAAAGGAAAAAGAAAATCACCTTAAATAAGACCACAAGACTGAGCCCGTTTCTACTGCAAATTTCTATCTTTGTAGGAAGCAATGGATACATCAGGATGCCTTAGATTGTGCTGTAGTAATAAACAATCCCCAGAGCTCAGTGGCTCTTAACACAACTCAGCTTTAATTCTTCCTCTTGCCATGCGCCCTATTTGTGTTGGAAGGCCTTGCTCACTGCAATCTTTCGGAGACATAGACTGACAGACGCTCCTCCACCTCAACACTTGCTTCCATAATCACTAAGGCAAAAAAAAAAAAAAAAAGAGGAAAGAATGAAAGAGGCAATGTGGATAATTGCATATCGGCTCTTAAAGCTGCCACATGGAAGAAACATATTGCACTTCCATCCATATTTTGCTGGCCTAAGAAAGTTACACAGAAAGGGAAATTCAATCTTCATGTTTGCCAGGAAGGAGAGGGGAGGCAGAACATACCCTAATATCTTCCACAGTTTTTCTATGCATCAAAATATTTGTTTCAGTTTCCTTTTTATGTGCAAAATACATCTACTCCTATCCCAAGGGAAACAACCAAAAAATCCTATAATGACACCAAACGTGAAGTCCAAGCTGACTGGTGATGTGCTGTAGTCTTTCTAGCAGGTCCAGATATGGTACTTTTTGGTCTAGAGACTTTAGGGACGAAGTAATAAATTTTCTCTCCTTTACACATTGAGTATACAGTGATAGTTTGGGGACAAAATAATTGCAATAAACTTTCCTGCTCGGAAAAGGAACATTTGGGAGAGGTATAGCCACTAAACAGACATTTTGTGAGTTCTTTCACAGAGAGTGAGCACTAGCCCTTGTTCTTAAAATGTATGTTCAATTAGTGTAATTCATGACCTCTGTCTACCTCTTTATTCATTCTACCTGGAGAAGGTAGTGATTTATCATCATTAATTTATAAAAAATAAGACTGGGCGCAGTGGCTTAAATCTGTAATCCCAGCACTTTGGGAGGCTAAGGCGAGAGGATTGCCTGAATCCAGGGTTTCAAGACCAGCCTGGGCAACTTGGCGAGACCTTGTCTCTACAATAAATCAAAACATTAGCTGGGCATGGTAGCGCGTGCTTGTAGTTCCTGTTACTTGGAAGGCTGAGGCAGAAGGATCGCCTGATCCCAGCAGGTCAAGCCTGTGGTGGCCATGAGTGTGACACTGTACTCCAGCCTGGACAACAAAGTGAGACTCTAACTCAAAGAAAAAAAAAGACATATTTTTGAAAAATAAGTTGAGGATGCTTACTTAGGTCAGGACTGTCCCTCTTCGTCATAAGAGTGAGAAGGCTTCAGGCAGCAGGCATTCACCTCTGCTTTTCCATGTCCACTGAATCGACACCCCATCATTCTACCTCTCAGGTGAAATGATCTACCCTGATTTAGCATTGCTTAGTGGGTAAGATAAATAAGTATGTCATTTGCTGTGATTCACCCAAACTACTAAGTTACAACCTTAGACTTTACCAAAAATAAGTTCTTCCCCAGTTTGTCACCATTAGATACTACTTGTTTGTCTCCCAAACATACTTAGGCAAAACTGTACTTAAAAATATGCAGTTTTCCTAATTTCTTTGGCTCTTTATGTTTGATGGCTCCTGTGTCATGCAAAACTTATGTTAAAATAAATGTATGGCTGAGTGCAGTGGCTTAAGCCTATTATCCCAGCACTTTGGGAGGCAGAGTCGAGAGGATTGCCTGAGCCCAGGCTTCGAGACCAGCCTAGGCAACTTGATGAGGCCTCGTCTCTACAATAATTTAAAAAAAAAAAAAAATTAGCGGGGTGTGGAGGCATGCGCCTGTAGTTCCAGCTACTTGGAAGGTTGAGACGGAAAGATCGCCTGAGCCCAGCAGGTGGAGGCCGCAGTGGCTGTGGGCATGCCACTGCACTCCAGCCTGACTGACAGTGAGACTCTGACTCAAAAAAAAAAAGTAAAAGTCAAAATAAAAAATAGTGTATGCTTTTTTCTTGTCAATCTCTTTTGTTATAGGAGTTTCAGCCATGAAGCTTGTGATGGGTGAGGAAAATATATTACTTTATTCTCTATATATATTCTGGCACCCAACATAGGGTGGCTGAGATACCCAAGGTTTTGGAGCCTGCAGATGAAATTCTGGCAACTGAGAAAATGCTGGTGGAAAGGTAAGAATTCATACTAAGGTCAACTGTCTCAGATCTCTGCCTATGGCACTGTGTAGAAAGAAAAAATTTTTCTTGTCCTTTCCTTTCCAAATTCAGATTAGCAAGAGAAATTAAAAAAATTTTTTCTGAATTGTGGCCCTTGTCCCCTGTGTCATGTATGATTTTGTCTTGTAAAACTGTCTTTTGTTATAGAGATCTCAGCTATGAATCTTGTTATATGTAAGAAAAAGATTACTTTTTCTCCCCTACAAAACAAATAAGATGCACCCTTTTATCTCTTAGATTCTTACATAGAATAAAATTGTCACAAAGAAGGATTACCTTAGAATGATGAATATAATTATTGAAGGGCACAGGGAACAGTCAGAGCCCCCTCCCCCCCAAGATGGCGCTGACCACTCGGGCCACATGGAAACAACAAAGGCCCTAAGTTCCAGCTTCCCCCTACACAATTTCTCGCCTGCGCAAAGTTCAAACTTGCTAGCCAACAATCTCTTCCTATGACCCTCCAATAGTAATCTCGGCCCGCCCTATTTCCCCTGCTCTACCCAATAGGATGCTAGCACGACCTCTTCCTGCCCTCGCTAAACTAATAAATACAGCCCC
>CAUYQG010017803.1:0-14935 GCA_963574415.1 Tarsius wallacei
CTCCTGGCCACCGCAGCCTCGACCTGCTGGGTTCTGGCGATCCTTCCACCTCAGCCTTCCAAGTAGCTGGAACTACAGGCGCGTGCTACCACGCCCGGCTATATTATTTTATTTTTTAAGTGGGAGTCTCACTGTCGCCCAGGCTGTGGTGTAGTGGCATGCTCAGGGCTACCGCAGCCTCGACCTGCTGGGCTCAGGCAGTCCTTCTGCCTCAGTCTTCCAAGTAACTGGAACTACAGGCATGTGCTACCACACCTGGCTAATTTTTTGATTTATTGTAGAGACGAGGTCTTACCATATTCCTCAGGCTGGTCTCGAACTCGTGATCTCAGGCAATCCTCTCGCCTCGGCCTCCCAAAGTGCTGGGATTACAGGCTTGAGCCACTGCGCCCAGCTAACACCAGAATATTATGAGTCAGATGCCAAATATATCTTGTTCACTGTGTCCAGAACATAATAGGTAGCCAATAAGTATTTAGTCAATGTATTGAGTGGATGAATGAATGTATGCAATGTGCCCAGAGTCCAGCATACATTATACTTCTTGAAGTCAGTAAGAGGTAACCAGTGTTATTGTAGTTACAGTTATTGTCTAACAGCCCAGCACCTAGAGTGATCACAGAGGCCCCGTCTGAAAACTGGAGAGGAACAAAGGATGCTGGAAGCTCACGCAGGACCTACAAAGCACAGGCAAGAGAGACGAGGATGCTGAAATCTTTCTAAGCGCCCCCAAGGACAGAGTGTCTTCTCCAGGCTGCTGCTGGACCAATACTTTCTAGAGACCCTGTTTGCAAGATTCTCCCACCGCAGAAGGGGCTCCAGCCTCGGTAGAGAGCTGGGAACAGCTCTAGGACTGCCAACTCCTTTGCAGAATGTGAGAGAGTATTAGAGAAAAGGCCCATCTAGGGAGAAGGAAACAGCCATGACAACATAAGTTGGGAAAGCTGATGACAAGGACAAAAGTAACTGAAAAGATATAGAGCTCAAAATAATAAAGACGCCTGAGCATCCTCGTAGTTAGAAAATTAAGCCCTCGAGACCCACCTGGGCAACTTGGCGAGACCACATCTCTACAATAAAAATAAAAAAAAATCAGCCGGGCGTGGTAGCGTGTGCCTGTAATTCTGGCTACTTGGAAGGCTGAGGCGGAAGGATCGCCGGAGCCCAGCGGGTGGAGGCTGCGGTGGCCGGGAGCGGCCACTGCACTCCAGTCTAGGCGACAGACTGAGACTCCTACTCAAAAAAAAAAAAAAAAAAGAAAGAAAGAAAATTAAGCCCTGGACAGGAATGCACCATGGAGTCAGGGCTGAAGTCACCCAGAGTCATCCTCCTACACACCAGACATTAATCAGACCCTCTCCTGGCCATTTGGTCTGAAGCCTTAAATGAGTGCAGCTCATGTAGGTGACTTTCAGGAGGCTCATTAAAGTAATCTGGAAAAGAGCAACTCTTCAGCTCAAGGCAGTGGATTGATTAGTGAGGAGGGAAGGGTGGGAGAGAAAGAAAGGAGGCTGAGAAGCAGGGCCCACTTCTCCACTCCCAGGGGAAAGACGCTCTTACGTGTCAGCCAACGTGTAGCTCAGGCTTTCCGTCTGGCTGTGGCTGCCCTCGGCCAGCAGGCACACTGTCATCGTGTCAGCACTGAGAGGAGCTCCAGGTCGCCTGGGAAAACAGGGATGCACGCTCAGTGAGCTGCACAGCAAGGCCTCCCTCACCCCAAACTATGAGGTCTGACAATTAAGTTTGAGAGCTTGCCACCATGTGATTCCATTGACAGCACTCTACAAACAACTTGGTAAGGTTTCATAGCCTTGGTATATCAGTGTCTCACAGCTGTGTTTGTGTCGTGGTGTGGCAGTGTCTTGCTGAGTGGCGTTCATTATTGTTGTTGCATGTTTTTGTGTGCTGTCGCAAGAATGTCAGAGCTTGGCCGGCTGGGTGGCTCAGCCTGTAATCCCGCGCTTTGGGAGGCCGAGGTGAGTGAATTGCCTGAGCCCGTGGGTTCAAGACCCGCCTGGGCAACTTGGCGAGACCTCATCTCTACAATAAATCAAAAAAATTGCTGGGCGTGGTAGCGCGTGCCTGTAGTTCCAGCTACCTGGAAGGCTGAGGCGGAAGGATCACCGGAGCCCAGCAGGTTGAGGCTGCGGTGGCCGGGAGCGGCCACTGCACTCCAGTCTGGGCGACAAAGTGAGACTCCAAATCAAAAAAAAAAAAAAAAAAAAAAAAGGAATGTCAGAGCTTGAATTAGAGCAATGAACGAACGTCAAATTTCTTGTTAAACTTGGCAAGAGTGGAAGTGAAATCAGGACATGTTAGTCCAAGTTTATGGGGATAATGCCTTGAAAAAAATGGCATTGTACAAATGGATTAAATGTTTTTGTGAGGGGGGAGAAAATGCCACTTATGAAGAAACATCAGGATAACCAGTAACAGCAGAACTGACAAAAACATTGCAAAAATTCAACAAATTGTGCGTCAAAATCTTCAGCTCACAGTGAGAATCATAGCAGACCAAATAAACATCGATAGAGAGACAGGAAAATCTTCACTGAAAATCTTGGCATGAGAAAGGTGTGTGCAAAAATCGTCCTGAAGGAGCTCTCACATCACGACAATGCACCTCACATAGCACTGTCTGTGAGGGAGTTTTTAGCCAGTAAACAAATAACTGTATTGGAATACCCTCCCTACTCACCTGATCTGGCCCCCAGTGACTTTTTTCTTTACCCAAAGATAAGGAAATATCGAAAGGAAGACATTTTGATGACATTCAGGACATCAAGGGTAATACAATGACAGCTCTGATGGCCATTCCAGAAAAAGAGTTCCAAAATTGCTTTGACAAGTGGACTAAGCACTGGGCTGGCGCATAACTTCCCAAGGGGAGTACTTCAACAGTGACCATAGTGATATTCAGCAGTGAGGTATGTAGCACTTTTTCTAGCATGAGTTCGTGAACTTAATTGTCACACCTCGTATTTCTCCCTGGCAGATTCCACCCAGGAGCAGGGGGCGGCAGGAACACGTCCTGAGGTCCAGACTCAGATCCTGCGCCAGCCTCATTCATGACTTTTAGCTAAGGTCACTAAAAATCTTAGGAAATCATACAACCTTAGAAAGCAGAACATAAATAACAATATAACCCAGGGCTTTTTTTGGCTAAGAACCACTGTGGTGAGCTAATAGTCTCCAAGAAGAAATCAGGTGTCCCTTTATTTGAACAAGACATAAACCACACACCAAAGTGGAACTGTTTCCACAGGGACACTCTACTCTTCTGCTGGCCCTACCAGTGAGTGTGAACCCACACTGCTCTTGTCTGTGGAGTCCCACATGGGAGCCTCTCTCAGGGGCTCCAAACAGAAATGCTTCATTACTAGATCATCTATCTGGTCTGAGGAAAACTAGGAGATGGTTTCAGAAAACCCAGGGATCCAACTGAGTTCCTCAAACCTGAAAAATATCACGGACTGTGTTGCTATCAAAGAAGCAGCCTCAGCTCAGAAGAAGCAGTTTAATACTCTGATGTGTGACATCCAGGCGGACTTAAGCAACTGTTTAAAACTTACTGCTTCTTTTTTTTCGTTTTTGAGTTGGAGTCAATGTTGCCCAGGTTGGAGTGCAATGGCACGCTCACGGCCACCGCAACTTCCACCTGCTGGGTTCAGGCAATTCTTCTGCCTCAGCCTTCCAAGTAGCTAGAACTATAGGCACGCACTACCACACCCAGATAATTTTTTGATTTATTGTAGAGATGAGGTCTCACCAAGTTGCCCAGGCTGTTCTCAAACCTGTGGGTTCAGGCAATTCTCTCACCTCGACCTCCCGAAGAGCTGAGATTATAGGCGTGAGCCACTGCGCCCAGCCAAAACTTACTGTTTCAATAGCAAGTCCCTACAGAACTCTGTGGGAACAGTTATGTCTCTCAACACAAGCGTGAACAGACATTGCTCATGTGGAGGTGGCTGGGAGGATGGATCCATCAGAGAACACCAGCAGGATGGCCCATGAAATTCCTCTGAGTACTCTGAGGACTGAATTCTGCCCTTTCTCTTTACCTTGCCAAATTCCTAACTAAGGGGTTTGGAAAGACTGGCTTTTTATTA
Organism: Tarsius wallacei; assembly: GCA_963574415.1. NCBI lineage: Eukaryota > Metazoa > Chordata > Mammalia > Primates > Tarsiidae > Tarsius > Tarsius wallacei. The sequence continues at coordinate 4,110 of CAUYQG010017803.1, forward strand.
ACTATTTAATGTGGTTTCCTTTCCAACCTGGCATAACATCACATAGCAGATAAAGAAGGAAAATACAAATATTTTAGGACGCTGCAAAGCTGCCTGTTGGGGACTCCCTGACTCTCTCTCGGACCCTTTTAAGAGAGGTATTCTCTCTGAAGCCTGTCACCTATGAAGCTTCAGCTACTCATCAAGAAACTTGACTCTCTTATCTTTCCTCAAGTTGGCCATTTCCCTTAATACTTTCAAAATTCTTTAGATAATTCTGCTAATTGCCAGTCAGGAAATCTTTGACTCCACCTATAACCTGCAAGCCCCACCCCCACCCCTCCCAGCTCCCCCTTCAAAATGTCCTGCCTTCCTGGACTTTTTTAGTGTAAATCCTCATGTATTGATTTATGATTCTCTGTAACTTCTGTCCTCCTAAAATGTATATAACCAAGCTATAATTCAATTACGGCAGGCACACGTTCTCAGGACCTCCCAGGGAAGGGTGCCAAGGGCTAAGGTCACTCACATTTGGCGCAGAGGAAACCATCTTAAATACTTTATAGAGTTTGGCCTCTTTCGTCAACACTTCTGTAAAGCGTGAGCACAGAATAACTGGTCCCACCTACTAGAGAGAAACTATCCCCCTGACAAGGAGTATCGAAATACCGGGGATTCACGTTTCTCTTCCACAGAACTTCCAGGGAATTCCTCTCGCAACTCTTTCTCAAGTTTCCAAGATTCCTACCCCATTTCCCAGGATGGTTTACCTGCCAGGTGAAAGGATAACTGCCCAATGTACTGGCCTGGACTTCCTCCTCCACCCAAGACATTAAAGGGCAGGACTTCGAGACAGGCATATAACCCTTGGGAACAAGGAGAAGAAGGCCAGAGACAGAGAAATAAAAAAGGAGAGTGAACATGGACAGCAAATTAACAAGCAGGAGGCTGGGGAAGCATGAGTTGAAACATAAGGAAGGGAACAGACAGGTCTGCCAACTGTGTGTGGGGGGCCAGGGAACGGAGCTCTGGCCTGCCCATGGGGCTCAGCTGGGAGGCAGATCTGTGTAGATCTGTGTAGTAACCAAGCCCAGTTCTTTAAGGAAGCCAGGCCCGAGGGCTCACCCATCCCATTATTCAGGAGAGCCCTGAAAGGCCTTTCAGGGACAGGAAGGAACTCATTGTGCCTCTCATAAAGCTCTGCAGAGCTGAAAGCTTCTGGAGTCTTTCCATCTGGCTGGGCCCACAGACACTGCTCTTCTGTCTGACAGTTGGCTGGGAGCCTCATCAGACGTCAAGGAGAACATCCACTCCCCAACCCGCCCCCCACCCTCCACACGGACCAAACCCACAATAATCTAGCCTTGTTCTATGTGAGCCAGCAACTCTCTCCACCCACTCGCTTTCAAGTTGGCACCGTCTTTTGCTGGCACTGTGATCAGGTGCCAGGCCATGTGCAGGGGACTCACAGATGAATAAGACACAGTCTCTGCCCTCAGGGAGAGCCCCAGGACTATGTTGGGCTAAAGTCAACCCTGTTGTAACCTGGCTCCCCCGCTAGGAAACGGTTTCCCTATATTCTCAGGAAGCATAGCTTTTCCAAAAGGAAGAAGTCCCCTGAGTCTAGTGCACAGAAATGCCCATATGGAGTTCTAGGTCAAAGACCACAAGAAGCACTTAAACAATGTGGTACTTAAGTGAACTCTCGTTTCCCGTCAGAGTAATAACCAGTACTAAAACCATGGTCTCTAGCCAAGTAGCTGATGCCATATTCTGAGAAGATGCCATATTCAAGAGGCTGGAACTGAGTGGGCTTAGAACCCTCTGCAAACTCAGCCATCAGTCTATCAGCACTTTTGAATTCATGGCGGTATGGAAAATGCTACTCCCAAGAAAAACCGACCTTTCCCTTTTTGCCTCCGATTAAAAATTATTAATTAGGTAACAAGCCTAGCCAAATTTGCTAGTTGGTATTTTGTGACTTTTTTAAAAAATCAAGATACACTTCAATATCACATTATAAGTCTAGAAATGCATGACACTCTGTTTCCCAGAGTGTGGTCCCCTCCGGATCTGCTCCAGTCAACCTGGGAATCCTGTTAGGTAGATTCCTAGGCACTTATCTGATGTACCAAAATCAAACTGTCCAAGGGCCAGTCTGGAGCCTGAATTTAAATACAGTAAATCAGCTGGGCGCAGTGGCTCACGCATATAATCTCAGCACTTTGGGAGGCAGAGGCGAGAGGATTGCCTGAGCCCAGGGGTTCAAGACCAGCCTGGGCAACATGGTGAGACCTTGGCTCTACAATAAATAAAAAAATTAGCCAGGCATAGTGGCATGTGCCTATAGTTCCAGCTACTTGGAAGGCTGAGGTGGAAGGATTGCCTGAGCCCAGGAGGTGGAGGCTATGGTGGCATGCCCCTGCACTGCAGCCTGGGTGACAGAGTAAGACTCCAACTCAAAAAAACAAAAACAAAAAAAACCCAGTAAATCACACTCCAGCCTGGGCAACATAGCAAGACACTGTCTCTACAAAAAATTTTAAAAATTAGCCGAGTCTGTTGGCACATGCCTATAGTTCCAGCTACTCAAGAAGCTGAGGTGGGAGGATCACTTGAGCCCAGGAATTCAAGGTTGCAGTGAACTACGATTGCACCTCTGCACTCCAACCTGGGGGACACAGCAAGATCCTGACTCTAAAAATAAATAACATGGTAAATTAATAATATGGTAAAGATTATTTTTATACAATCCACGTTTCTTTATTCTTACTAGGCGATTTGGCCTTGTGATGCATACTGTTTTCCAAGAGGGATAATGAATGAATGACTAGTAACACGTTCTCCCACTCAACTGCTTTCTATAAAAATGGAACTTCCGGCCGGGCTCGGTGGCTCAGCCTGTAATCCCACGCTTTGGGAGGCCGAGGTGAGTGGATTGCCTGAGCCCGCGGGTTCGAGACCCGCCTGGGGAACTTGGCGAGACCTCATCTCTACAATAAATTTCATAAAATTAGTTGGGCGTGGTAGCGCGCGCCTGTAATTCCGGCTACGCGGAAGGCTGAGGCGGAAGGATCACCGGAGCCCAGCAGGTCGAGGCTGCAGTGGCCGGGAGCAGCCACTGCACTCCAGTCTGGGCAATAGAATGAGACTCCAACTGAAAAAAAGGAAAAAAAAAAAATAGAGCTTCCCATTAATCAGATGGCTTTAATTATTACTAATAGTTTTAATTAGACTAAAATGTCAAACAGCATTTTGAAGCTAGATGATGGGCACACAGAGTTCATGTATTTTTGTGTGCTTATTTTCATAAATTTTAAAAATTGTCTTAGAAAAAAATGAAAAATTTTAATTCTAACATCTATAGCTGATGTTTATTAATCAACTCCATAATCTAACCCCATTTTTCTTCTTGTAAAGGGAATACTGTAAAATCATTTCTTGACTCACAGGCTCTTGTTGGGCACTGACATCACACTGGAGGGCTGGGTGAAGTTAAGAAGGCAGTGAGAGTCTCCCTCCATTTTTAATCTGTTAGGATCTCAGTCAGCAGGTGCTGAAACCCTCTTTTTTTTTTTTTTTGCTTTTTTGAGTCAGAGTCTCACTGTCACCTAGGCTGGAGTGCAGTGGCACGCTCATGGCCACCATAGCCTCAACCTGCTGGGCTCAGGTGATCCTTCCACCTCAGCCTTCCAAGCAACTGGAACCACAGGTCCGAGCCACCACACCCAGCTAATTTTTTGATTTATTGTAGCGACGCGGTCTCGCCACGTTGCCCAGGCTGGTCTTAAAACCCGTGGGCTCAGGCAATCCTCCTGCCTCAGCCTCCTAAAGTGCTGGGATTACAGGCATGAGCCACAACACCCGGCTACCCTCTTATTCTTAATCACTTCTTTGACTTACTTTTAATTCTGAGAGAGAGCTATCTCACTGTGATCTCACAGTAAGATGCTTCTGGTCAATCTCAAAAAGACCTCAAATTACAAAACAAACACCTTTTAGAAAAAAGGCCAAGTATTTAGGACAGATAGGAAGTGTTTTCCCCACAAGTAGAGGAGTAAGTGAGCACCATCAGACAGTTTTCACAGGAGCAGGGAGAGGAGAAGGAGCCCGGCCTGAGGGAAAGGAGCGCCAGGGGACCTGGCCCCTCATCCAGAACATCTCCGGCCTGCCCAGCAGGCTGGCTTTCTTTCCTCACATTTTGGGAATCCCGCAAAGACAGTCTAGAAACGCCAGCCTGGCGAAGCCAACACAGCCTTCAGTGCTAGGAGCCCAGCAAGGCAGTAGTCAGGGTTCAAGGCCTGGCCTCTTCGACTGGTAATAGATCACCGTTCACATCTTCCTCTGGGCACTAATTATTTGTTTATGACATTAGAAAATTAAATAGCTGAGCCCACGGGTTCGAGACCCGCCTGGGCAACTTGGCGAGACCTCATCTCTGCAATAAATCAAAAAATCAGCTGGGCATGGTAGCGCGTGCCTGTAATTCCAGCTACTTGGGAGGCTGAGGCGGAAGGATCACCGGAGCCCAGCAGGTCGAGGCTGTGGTGGCTGGGAGTGTGCCACTGCACTCTAGCCTAGGTGGCAACAGAGTGAGACTGACTCAAAAAATAAATACATAAGTAAATAAACTATATTTTCCAATCTAAAAATAATAATAATAATAATATGCCACTGAGATCTCATCAACAGTAATAACATCTTCCCTGTTAACTCTGATAGGTGTTTCTGGAGACAACAGGGGGGGTGACACATGGTCTATGGAAATTTTGCTGTCAAAGCCACCTACAAAAAGAATGTTGAATATTACTACTTTAGAACTGCTAGGAGAAAAAAATCTGGAGATGTTTAAGCCATAGGGGAAAAAATAATAACCCAATTTTCCCAAGTCTTAACACAAAAAGTGATTTATATATAATATGAAATGTGGAAATGTCGGTCAACTGATTAATGGATTAGCAAAAAATGGTAGATCCGTACAACATAGGTAAACCATGAAAACATACTAAGCGAAAGCCAGATGCAAAAGGTCACACATTATGTGACTCTTTTATATAAAGGCAAATTTCATAAAGACAGAATGTAGATCAGTGGCTGCCAACAGGTGCGGGGAGGGAGGCATTGGGCCTGACTGGTAATAAGTAAGAGTTTCTTTGGGTATGATAGAAATGTTCTAAAATTAGACAGTGGTGACAGCTGCACAATAGGTGAGTCTACCACAAGCTACTAAAGTGGACACTTCAAAATGGTGAAGCTGGCCAGGCTCAGTGGCTCAGTATGTAATCCCAGCACTTTGGGAGCCTGCGGGTTCAAGACCAGCCTGGGCAACTAGGTGAGACCTCGTCTCTACAATAAATCAAAAATTAGCCAGGTGTGGTAGCTTGTGTCTGTGGTTCCGGCTACTTGGAAGGCTGAGGTGGAAGGATCGCCAGAGCTCAGCAGATCAAGGCTGCAGTGGCCGGGAGCGTGCCACTGCACTCCAGTCTGGGCAACAGAGTGAGACTCCAACTCAAAAACAAATAAATAAATAATAAAATAAAATGGTGACGCTTATGTACATTTAAAATAAACTGTATTAGCTGGGCTCAGTGGCTCAACCTGTAATCCCAGCGCTTTGGGAGGCTGAGGTGAGTGGATTGCCTGAGCCTGCGGGTTCGAGACCCGCCTGGGCAACTTGGTGAGATCTCATCTCTACAATAAATAAATAAATAATTAGCCAGGTGTGGTAGCGCGTGCCTGTAGTTCCAGCTACTTGGAAGGCTGAGGCGGAAGGATCGCCGGAGCCCAGCAGGTCGAGGCCGCGGTGGCCGGGAGCGTGCCACTGCACTCCAGTTTGGGTGACAGAATGAGACTCCAACTAAAAAAAAACAAAAAAACTATCAGTACAATGGATATTCAATGGAAAAAAACATAAGAAATCTGGGCAGGGGAAGAAGTGGAGTGAGGAACAAAATCCACTCCATTCTAATTGTCAATGCTCTAAAATTGGTATAGTAGTTCTGATGTTGATTTTTGATTTGTAGTATTTTTTTTTTTTTGAGTTAGAGTCTCACTCTGTTGCTCAGGCTGGAGTGCAGTGGCATGATCACGGCCACTGCAGGCTCAACCTGCTGGGCTCAGGCGATCCTTCCAAGTAGCTGGAACTACAGCCATGCGCTACCACGCCTAGCCTATTTTTTGATTTATTGTAGAGATGAGGTCTCACCAAGTTGCCCAGGCTGGTCTCAAACCCATGGGCTCAGGCAATCCTCTCACCTTGGCCTCCCAAAGTGCTGGGATTATAGGTGTGAGACACTGTGCCTGGCTAAAAAACACAGTTTAGATCATAAATGATTACATATTAATAAAATTAAAATTTAAAAACCTTTTGTGTTACTAATAAAACTATGAGCCATTCAACTTTAATGATCCTAATAATTCTTAGTCTTACCAGCTTATGAAGAGCAGGCAAAAAAGAGAATAAACTATAACAACTATAGTAGAACAAGAAAATGGTTGTTTTCTTAACTGATCGTTCTTCTTGGCAAACGTATCTAGAAGGAATTTGTTTCCAAAAAGTAAGTTGAGAAAAAAGCCAAAAAGCATACAACCACATAATGTAACTCTTGCTCTAATTGAACAGTGAAGCTCATTCCTGAGCCTCTCAATGCCTCATTTTCTCCATCTTCTTTCAACAGAAAGATTTGAAAAAAAAAAATTAAAATGGGTTGCCTATCATTTACAGAGTAGTTTTATTTTTTGATTTGTAGTGTTTTGAAAAGCAAGTCAATATTTTCACATTAGGAAAAAGATGGAGGAATCTGAAGCAGGTGAGGAATAAGAGAAGCCAAAGGCCTTGGCCAGGCGTGATGACTCATGCCTGTTATCACAGCACTTTGGGAGGCTGAGGCAGAAGGACTGCTTGAGCCCAGGAGTTCAGGACCAGCCTGGGGAACATAGCAAGACTTTATCTCTACAAAAGAATCAAAAAATTAGCCAGGAGTGGTGGTGCGCACCTGTAGTCTCAGCAACTTGGGAGGCTGAGATGGAAGGATCGCATGAGCCCAGGAGGTCAAGGCTGCGGTGAGCCATGAGTGCTCGCTGCATTCCAGCCTGGGCAGACATATTAAAGTGATGATGCCCAAGAGCACCACCATCTGGTACTTCCAGCGCCACACCAAATAGAAGGAAGCAGTGGCAATGGGGGACAACTTCTCTGCTAACAACCAAAGCCTGTCTGTTTCTAGGAGTTCTGCTTGTGAGCCCAGAAGGTTATCCAACAAATAAGAATGTCCAAGAAATTTTTGTTGAATGAACAAAGATGCCATTTTTCTTATACTTAATGTGTCCATCAGCAAATGAGTAAATAAACAAAAGTGGTCTATTCATATGATGGAGTATCATTCAGCCCTAAAAATGAATGAAGTTCTGGTCCGTGCTCCAGCGTGGATGAACCTTGAAAACATCATGCTAAGTGAAAAAAGCCAGTGACAAAAGATCACACATTGTATGACTCCATTTATATATAAAATGTCCAGAATCGGCCAATCCACAGAGACAGAATGTAGATGAGTGCTTACCAGGGCTGGGTGAGGGAGAGTAGAGTGTGACTGCTAATAGGCATGGGCTTTGTGGGAGGAGGGTAATGGAAGTGTCTCTAAAATTAAATAGTGGGAATGGTTGCTGGTGCACAAGCACAGCAAATATACTAAAAACGGGTGAATTGTATGTATACAATCAAATAATCACTTCAAGACAGTGAATTTAATGGTATGTGAACTGTCTCTCAATAAAGCTATTATTATTATTTTCAAGTTCGAGTCTCACTCTGTCACCCAGGCAGTGGCACACGCGATCCTTCGGCCTCAGCCCTCCGAGTAGCTGGAACTACCGGCACATGCCATCACCTCTGGCTTATTTTTTGTGGAGACGAGGTCTCACCAAGTTGCCCAGGTTGGTCTCAAACTCAGGCAATCCTCTCCCCTTGGCCTCCTGAAGTGCTGGGATTATAGTCTTAACCAACCATGCCCGGCCTAAAGCTATTATTAAAAAAAAAAAGAAAAACAGCAGAGACAATTACAAAAAGAATCCTGGCCCTGCCCCAGACCAAGTGAATCAGACTGCCAGAGTATGCCTAAGTATTTGCATTTGTAAGTTCCCCAGGGAATTCAAGGGCACACCAAAGTTTAAGAGTTGCTGGTCTAGAGTTGAGCTATGAGGTTTATTTCCATGTCACTTGCATTATCAGTCAGCACCAGAAATATTTTGCCCTCTCCTTTGTAAAGTAGTATTTTACTCCAATATTGGAGTCTATTTTTTCCTATTTCAGAACATCTTGGGAGTCTGACGTGGGTGTTTTTTGGTTTTGTTTTTATTTTTTTGAGTCAAGTTCTCACTCTGTCACTCAGGTTGGAGTACAGTGGCACAATCATGGCTTGCTGCAGCCTTGAACTCCAGTTCAGACTCCACCTCAGCCTCCCAAGTAGCTGGGACTACAGGTATGCACTACCACATCCTGCTTACTTTTTGAATTTTTTTGGTAAGGTCTTGCTATGTTGTCTGGCTCCTGGCTCAAGCAATCCTCCCGCCTTGGCCTCCCAAAGTGTTGGGTGCAGGCGTGAGCCACCACGCGACACCTGATGTGAGTGTTATCAGCACAGAGTGAGTTGCTTCCCTTCCTCCGCCCAGATGTAGATGCTCTGAGATGCTGTTCCACTGACCCTTCCCTGCACAGGCTTCAACATCAAGGTTCCTTTGCACTCTAAAGGAGACCTCAAGACCAAGAATAACCTCAGAGTAATTTCAAGACTTTCCTGTCGTTACAAATACTCAGTGACTGACAATAATATTTTAACAGCTTGATCTGCATTTTCCTGACATACACCTGTCAGTCTGTCTGACAAATGAAGTCACCAATCTGTGGCTGGAGCAGGCTGGCGATGCAGACTGGACCACACTCTGCAATGCTCCACGGGCCAGAGGCAGCTAAAGATGTGTGTTGTTCTCACTTTCATAAACCTAGGAAAGATTTTTTTCACATCTGCAGAACATTCTGACATATAGAGATCTGGCCACTTCAGTGGGATGGAAACACATTTTTCACTTGGCAATAATTGCAAATCATGCTTCTTCTCCCACTCACTGGCAATGTGGAAATACTTCCATATGGTACCTTTGGGTTCACCATTCTGTAAAGGGTAAAAACAGAAAAAGTGCAATTGAATGGCCACCTTGGATAGAACACTAAATTTCAGTGTGTAGAGGATTTTAGTGGTGTCAGTCCTTCAGGGGAAATGCTTGATAACTATTAGTGTCATCTCTCTGATAAAGGTTAGTATGAGGGGACTATTATTAGTCAGTATTACAGGCATGGTGGCTCACACTTGTAATCCCAGCAATTTGGGAGACTGAGGCGGGAGAATTTGCTTGAGCCTAGGAGTTGGAGACAACAAAGCAAGACCTCATCTTCACAAAAATAAAATCAAAACATTAGTCAGGCGTTGTGGTGTGTGGCTGTAATCTCAGCTACTCACAGGGCTGAGGTGGAAGGATCACTTGAGCCCAGAAAGCCATGATTAGGCCACTGCACTCCAGACTGGGTAACAGAGTGAGAGCCCAACTATAAAAATAAAAAGCCAGGTGCGGTGGCTCAAGCCTATAATCCCAGCACTTTGGGAGGTTGAGGTGAGAGGATTGCCTGAGCTCACGGGTTCGAGTCCAGCCTGGGCAACTTGGTGAGACCTCATCTCTACAATAAATCAAAAAAATTAGCTGGGCGTGGTGGTGCATGCCTGTGGTTCCAGCTGTTTGGAAGGTTGAGGCAGAAGGATTGCCTGAGCCCAGCAGGTCGAGGGTGCGGTGGCCATGAGCATGGGCAAGATTGAGACTCTGACTCAAAAAAATAAAACGAATGTAAACTATAACACAGCTATTCAATAGGATATTATAGAGTAAGTTATATTTAAAAAGAGTATGATTTTATAGAGACAGAAAGTAGATTTGTGGTTGCCTAGGTCAGGAGGGGTTGGGTGAGAGAAATGGGGAATGACCACTTACTGGCTTTGGGGTGTCTTTCTCAGGTGATGAATATATTCTAAAACAGATTGCGGTTATGACCACGCAAGTCTGTGAACACACTAAAAGCATTAAACTGCACATGGTAAATGAGTGGTTTGTATGGTACGTGAATTATATCTCAGTGAAGCTGTTATTTAAAAAGTTAAGCTTAAAAAAAGACTATTATTAAATGAAAAAAAAAACGCTCATGTTGTAATGTTAGCCAAAAGAAATAGAATTTGAAAGCTTATGTCCAATATGAATAAAACAATGTTTAAGAAAGGGGGAAGAATTTGTTCTTATTCACAACTGTACACATAAGAAAATGACTGGTGGTAAACATAACAAAGGATTAACAGTAGTTGTCACTGGGTAAGAAACTTTGAATGACTTTTATTCTGTTCTCTCTACTTGTCTGTATTTCTTTTTCTTTTTCTTTTTTAAAAATTTATCATGGAGATGAGGTCTCACCAAGGTGCCCAAGCTGGTCTCGAACCTGTGGGCACAGGCAATCCACTTCCCTCGGCCTCCCCCAAAGTGCTGGGATTACAGGCTGAGCCCCTGAGCCCGGCCTATTTGTCTGTATTTTTTTTTTTTTTTTGAGTTGGAGTCTCACTCTGTCGCCCAGACTGGAGTGCAGTGGGGCTCTCGGCCACCGCAGCCTCAACCTGCTGGGCTCCGGCGATCCTTCCGCCTCAGCCTTCCGAGTAGCTGGAACTACAGGCGTGCGCTACCACGCCCGGCTAATTTTTGATTTATTGTAGAGATGAGGTCTCGCCAAGTTGCCCAGGCGGGTCTCGAACCCGCGGGCT
>CAUYQG010017809.1:0-10513 GCA_963574415.1 Tarsius wallacei
GTAATGCAATCATCACCACTATCCAATTTCAGTATATTCTCATCATCACAGAAGGAAAACTACTTGTTAACGAGTACTCCCTATTCCCCTTATCCTTAGCAACCACTAATCTATTTTCTATTTTTATGGTTTTTCCTTTACTAGATTTTAAATAAATATAATCATACAATGTGTGGTCTTTTGTGTCTGGGTTAATTATTTTAGCATAATGTTTTCATGGGTCATCCATGCTAGAGCATGCAACAGTACTTCATTCCTCTTGTGGCTAAATAACATTTTATTTCATGGATAAACCATATTTTGTTATTCACTGATCAATTAATGGAACTTGGGTGTCTGCAAATTTTGGCTAATATAAATAATGCTGCTGAGAACATTTACGTACAAGTTTTTGTGTAGATACATGTTATTTAATTATCGTGGGTGTATAGCTAGTTTCTGGGTCTTATGTTAATTCTAGGCTTAACCTTTTGAGAAACGCCAAACTGTTTTCAAAAGTGGCTGCACTATTTTACATTCTTGCCAGTGACATATGAAGTTTCCAAGTTCTCCACATCTGGCCAACGGGTGTCCATTGTTTGTCTCTTTCATTATAGTCATTCTAGTAGGTATGATGCAGAATCTCACTGGGATTTTTGAATTGCATTTCCCTAATGACTAATGATACCGAGCAATCTTTCATGTGTTTACTGGTAATGTGTATATCTTGTTTAAACAAATGTCTGTTCAGATCCTTTGATCATTTTTAGTTGGGTCATTTGTCTTTTTATTGTTACTGGCATAGTGCTTTTTAAATTCTTTTTTCCTCTTTTTCTAGCCAGCTACCTCCTACCCTTGAATACATATCAAGTTACAAATTGTGTAAGATCTCCTCTCATAAAGCATTGTATTTTTGTGCTTGTATCTTTCTTTTTGTCAGTCTTCATGGCTCTATAGTTAACATAATAGCAACTTTGATGGCTGGCATAAATTTGGGGTGGAGGGGAGTTACAAATTTCATCTTCATCTCTTACCAGCTATGTGACTTCAATCTAGTCACTTAACCTCGCTAAATGTTACTTTCCTCACCTGCAAAATGGACTTAATGGAGACTTAGCCTGTACGTTTATTCAGAGGAAAGAAGATGTGATAATATAATTTGATAATTCCCCGACACGTAGTAAGCCCTCAATATATATAATCTGTTACTTCAAATCCTCCAAGATACACATATCAAGGTAGATTAGATGTGCAAGTGATTTATTGGAGAAAAAATCTGTAAAATATAAAGAAGAGGGAGAAGAAGAAGGCCTAGAAAAGGACTTCAGATGAAAAAGCAGATCTGTCACCTGTGAAGGACCAGGGGGAAAATGAGGGTCAGGGAGGAACAGTCTCAGATCGCGCCCCAGGCCCAAAAAAGTTTGGGCCAGGCCAGTGGGGAGTCCTTGAGTCAATCTCACCTGTGGGAGAAGTCTCATGTTCCACCATACTGGACCACCTTAGTCTATGGTGATGGTTCAGACAGAGGACTTGACCTAAGCACTACAATAACTGTAGTGCTCAGTCATTGGCTGAAAGCAGCCAGAAAAGGTGTGAACTCAGCACATGGTTGATGGTATAGAGGAACAGCCGCTGGGGCCATCAACCAACTATGCTTTTGACAGCAGAAGAACTGAGTAGAGCATTTTTCACAATACTACATATTGCATTGTAAAAACTAAGTATAATAATAATTTTATTGTTGCTTTGACTACACGATGTTGTAAACATGTGTTTTTCTTTATTCCTATCTCCAATACCAGGCAGGGATGGAGAGTGCGTTTTCTCATCCTCACATTTAAGATACCCAGAAAGAGCATATCATATACTAATTACTCAATAAATGTACAATGAACAGAGAAAGAAATTACTCATATACAGATAATTGATGCAAATATTACCTACGGAACACGCACACAGAGTGGGTTTCAAAGTCCTAAATCTCAGCTCAGTTTTACTTTCACCGTGTCTGAATCAGTGATTGATAAAAAGAGGGAAATACAATACTGTAAGGTCACCACTGAGAGTAGCAAGTGTTTTAGAGGCAAATTTACCCATGCTTCCTTTTCCCCTGGGATCATCTCACATTTCTTTCCATGGGACAGGTTATGTAGGTATAACTAGAGGACAGTCTATAGGAAAGAGCAGTTGTCAAGCAGTTCCTATTCATAAATCTTGAATGATTTATAAAGTTTTAGTTTTTTATTGCATATAGTTGTCTCATGCAAATAAATTTCAGTGTAGGTGGGTTGATTAGAGCTCTCATTCGATTAGTGTGCTGGCCAGAAATGAGTTGATTTTACTTGGAAATGCCTGATTCACTCCACCCCAATGGAGAAGTCCTGTCTAGTGTATAAAAATTGAGGCAAAACCACTCGAGGCTAATGTATGAATATTTTACTTTTCATTGAAAAATTGGCAAAATGAAGACAATTAGTGATTATATAAGTGAATTCTGAGGATAACAGAGCAACCCTCTGAAGACTCAGCAGTAGTCAAATTACACCTGAACATACCCTCGAAATCACTCAACAGAGAAGTCTCTTTATATTATTATTGAGGTTCCCCAAGGAAATGGTAGCCTTTGCCCATTTCCAATTTTTTCTATGACTTACTAGTTTCATATACTTATCTCTCATTGTACAATTTTGAAATTTTAAAATTGGAAAGTTTAAGCAAAAAGAAATGGTTTGGCAATATCCTCTACAATATGCAGCTTGACACAGCAGAGTGACAGCATAAATCCACCCTCCTCACGTGTTATTTTTCTCTATAAATAAAGTCATTCCAATTAGTAAAGAAATGTAGAGATAGAAGAAAGTCAGCTATGTGAAAATAAGTACACTTTGAGAATATGTGAATGATTATGTTATAACTAAAATAGATCTTTTTGTTGACCTGATCTTGTCATTTTTTTCTCAATCATTGCATTGTTCACAGCTCATTAATCAGTATCACTGTATTATTATCTAATAATAATAGAATCAAATCTAACCATTGTAATTACAAGGATCAGGCTAACTCAATATTCGCAGTTTCTATAATTGTTATCACTGATACTAAGGAGAGTAGTCTGGGATGTTTTATGATTATAATCTATTTAATTGAAATGATTTCTCACAACTAATTAGGTGGCAGTGTTTATTGTTGTGCAGTATATCATTATGCAGCATCACATGCAAATAAAAACGATGTTGGCAGAGAATCCATTACATGTCACATTTTAAATAATATAAAAGATACAAAAAATTGATATTTTACTTAGAGTAACATTGGAAGCACATTATATTCCACTTAGACAAAAAAGATAAGTTATGTCAACCAATATAAAGTTAAGTAGCAGAATGATCTATTGTGAAATACTGATCTTAAATGTGCAACGTGGTAAAAGTACAGTTTTTAAAATCTGGGATGGCAAAAATAAAAGATTGCTCATATCCTAAGTGTATATATTCCATCTTTAAAAGTAAAACAGAATAGAGGATACTGATTTATAGATCAAAAAAATGAAAGTGAATAGCTCCAATTCTTCTGCTTAAATGGTATTTTGGAGAACTATAATGCAAATATGAGTTCTGTGTTAATATATGTGGCTTGTTTTAGTTCATGTCTGTGCATGCAAGCGGTATAGTAAAACGACAAAACAGGTTACAAAACAATATGGAAATGGATCTCAAGAACTATAACCTAGTTACTGTTTTAAGGGAATAATTTCACTTCTGAAAAATTTATTATATTAAGAAAGTAATGACACAAAAAAGATAACTACCTAAAGATGCCAATTGCTATGTTATCTACAATGAAGATGTTGAAAGAAACCAAAATGTTCTACAGGAGATGACAATTCAATCAATTCTGGCACAGTGGCCCACTTGATGTAATATTTCTTATCCATTATAATTACAAAATCTATGTGAAAACAGAAAAAAATTAATTTTTAATGTGAAATGAAATAATGCAAAAGTGCCATAGATTTCTAGTGATGCTAACATTTTTTGAATTCAGAAAAATTAGAAAGAGGATTCAACATTTATTGCATCTGAATAAAGCAATGAGAGTAATAACATTTTTTTTTCATAAAATAATCTTTTACTTCAATGTTTTCATGCATTGTCAAAAGTAAAGAAAAATAGTTGTGGGTATAAATTCCAGAGAAAGGTAAAATCAATTCAAAATGAGAATTGTATAATTTAAAATGAGCAAGAGATATAGTAGATATCATTGATGCTCTTTTAGGCTTTGTTCAATCGGATAACCTAGAATTATCCGGCCAGCTATTTGTACAAATAAAGAAAGGGAAAGATAGCCTGTTGCATATCCTCACCTGTTAAGAAGACTGCTTAGGGCATCACTATTTACTTTGAAAATCACAGAGAGTAATATTTAATTTGGAACATCACATTTTGCTGTGAAACATGTTAAATTGTCAGCACTTTGTTGAAATTTGGCACTGGATATTTGATGTACCATTATCTTTCACACAATTTACCTTAAACTCATCTCTTAATCTCCTTATATCAGCTTTATCAAATAAGACATTCTTCTATTTCTTGTCAGATGCCAAATATGAATCATTACTAACATTGCAGCAAATACCTAAAGGCCACTATGAGTTTACAGTTACAATAAAATGTTGTATCTAATGTAGACTTTTAGCACTTTCCAGTGTCCTTCTACTACTAAAGCGATAATTGCACCATTGGGTTGTTTTATGAGGCATTTGTTCACCTACAGAGTAGATAAACTGGAAGAATGAAGGTGAGAAATTTCATTCTGATTGTAGAACTGTGTTAATGCTTAGGAAAGAGAGCCAGAGAGTACATGATAGAATACTTTGCATACATATTTTCTGCCTGTGCTTTCATTGGCTACTAAACTGAAAACTAAGTAAAATTACTACAAAATTAATATTGTTTAAAAACACACAAAAGAATACAAGAAGAAATCACCAGCTGAAAAATGTCACACATAAATTACAATGTAACAAATATATAGCTTATTTATAATTGAGAGTGTGCATCAAGTTTAAATATGTTAACTGATGGATTTTCTTTCTTAAGTTGTACTTAGAATAAGCAGCAACTAAATTGAAAGCCTGTACAAACCATGTGCCAAAATTTTGAGTCTGTAGTGCCATTAAAATATTAGGAGAAAGGAAGAAAATCTAGTGTCTGATAATGTAATAGAACAACTATAGTTAACAATGAATGATGTGTTGTATATTTCAAAATAATCAGAGGAGTGGATTTGGAAAGTCTCCAACACAAATAAATGATTAACATTAGAGGTGATGTATAGCCTAATTATCCTGATTTGACCACTACACATTGTATGTTTGTATCAATATATCACATGTACCCCATAAATATGTACCACTATTATGTATCCATAAATTTTTAAAGTACCACATGAATTGACACTTCACTAAAACTTTCATAATATTAAGCTGGAAAGTTAGGGAAGAATAGCATGCTGAAAATAATGTGATTCATAGCTTTTTGGGTCAACTTTTTACTTTGGAATCATTTGGATTTACAGAAAAGTTCCCCAAAAATACAAAGAGTTCCTATATGACTTTCACCCAAATTCTCCTATTGTTAACATCTTACCATAATACATTTCTCAAAACCGAAA
Organism: Tarsius wallacei; assembly: GCA_963574415.1. Taxonomy (NCBI): domain Eukaryota; kingdom Metazoa; phylum Chordata; class Mammalia; order Primates; family Tarsiidae; genus Tarsius; species Tarsius wallacei. Next base: position 5,653 of record CAUYQG010017809.1, read on the forward strand.
GACCCACATTAGTACATTAACTAAATTTAAGATTTTGTTTAGATTTCACCAATTTCCCCAATAATGCTGTTTTTCTGCTTTAGAAACTGATCCAGAACACTACAATGTACTTAACATTATTACTTTCTGAAAGAAAAAAAGAGATGTATACAAATTATTTAATTGTAAAATATCATTCTCACATCACAATTTTCCCTGCTTTATTTTGTTGCTTCCCAACTGAAGCTGTAATAAACTCATAGGAGAAAACACCATTAGCAAAATGAGAAATACAAAGTAACATTCAAAATATGCATTGACTTTGTTGATGTGACCACACACACTGCCCCAAAACATCAGGGCTAAATCTATCAATGTATTTCATTTCTCCAAATCAAAACTGCTAAGTCCCTGCCAGCAGAACTAGCTGGCACATCTTGTTCTCTCCCCTTAATTAGCAACTCCACCCTTGCATTTTGCCCCCAAAACACAGTTTATATTCAATCCAATGTAGAAGAGTGTTAGTTGGATTTTCATAGAGACAGAAAGTACTGATGTTCAATTATTAACCTATTTTACCAAGAGTCACGTTACTGCCAATAATGCTGGGGAAAAGTGGGTTTCCTGGGGTTGACGACTGTTGCAGTTCCATAGTGTGAGGGGACTGGCTGTACTATCTTTAAGAGAAAAGAATAGCTCGGCCTCTGAGCTCACGTCTTTCAGGTGTGCTTATTCCTGGTTCCCAAGTCACTTGTCTGTTATTATTAGACCTTTCAATTTAGATATCACATAGCCATTTGCTCAAGACAGCAGAAATAAAGAGCTCTGTCTTGAGCTGATTGTGGATTCAGACTCCTAAGACTTAGTCATTCTGTCCTTTTCTGCCTCTGGAATCGTTTCTCTTTTCTTCCTCTTCCCAGACATAGAGTTGGGTAATTTCTTTATCAACTCAAAAAAGAAAAGTACCAACCCCATTTATTCTGCTTTCTCAAATTGGAGCCTGATACCTTTTATGAGACCCATATATTAAAACAGACTTGTTTGGGATTTTCTTGAAGAAGGAGGCTTGCTTACTACTTTGGGCCCATAAAAATCAGATTATTTTCTTCTTCATTTTAAGAAGTGGAGAGTAGAAGTCAAGGAGTGATTTCCTAGCGTCACTCGTGGGACACTAACTCTATTCCTAAAGCAAAGATTAAAAAACCACATTTTAACGGAACAATATTGTCCATTTGTTGCAATTAGAAGGGAAATCACAACGTCTACCAAGATCTATTTCCTCAAGGAACATTTAAAATGTAATTTTGGTTCCTATTGTCTCTAAATAAAAGTTGTAAAAAAGCTACTTGAGTGTAATTCCTATACCATGTGAAAAATTTGGAAAACAGAAAAAAACGAGAAAAAATTAAGATCATTCAATATCATGTGATTTTATTATTATATAGGATAACTATATTATATAATAATTTCTATTATTATATAGATAACTATTATAATTTGTGATTGTATGGGTTTCTACTTAATGTACTAAGTCACATAATGAGAATCAGAATATATGTACTATTATAAAATGGGCATTTATAATAGAATCATTACAATATAATTCATATACCATATAATTCACCCATTTTAAGTGCACAATTATATTTTGGTATATTTACAGAGTGGTATAACCTTCACCGTAATTCCATATATGAATGTTTTCATTATCTCAAAGGACACCCTGTACCAGTGAGCAGTTACTGCTCTTCCACCTCCCCACATGTTTTTCACTACCACCCCATCGCTGCAGCTGCAGGCAATCACCAAGCTATTTTTTGTCTCTGTCCCTTTGCCTATTCTGGACAATTTATGGAAATGGAATCAGACAATCTGTGGACTTTTCCATCTGGCTTCTTTCACTTAGCACATCGTTTTCAAGGCTAATTCATGTCATAGCGTGTATCAGTACTGCATTCCTTTTTACGGCCAAATAATATCCCACTTTAGGGATATAATACTTTTTTAAAATTTTCATTTATAAGTCAATGAGCATTCGGGTTATTTGCACCTCTGGGCTGTTATAAATAATGCTGCTGTGAGCATTCATCTACACGTTTTTGTAAGGACATGTTTTCATTTATCTTGAGTACATATTGGGGAGTGGAACTACTAGATCATATGATAACTCTCTGTTTAGCATTTTGAAGAATTGCCAAACTGTTTTCAAAAGTGAATTAGCTGGGTGTGATGGTGCACACCTGTACTTCTAGCTACTCTGGAGGCTGAGGCAGGAGGATCACCTCAGCTCAGAAAGTCAAGGCTGCAGTGAGCCATGACTATGCCACTGCACTCCAACCTGGGTGATAGAGTGAGACCTCAACTCAAAAAAAAAAGGTGGCTGCAGGATTTTACATTCCCACTAATGTTCCAATTTCTTCACATACTTGCCAACACTTGTTATCATCTTTTTTATTATAGCCATTGTAGTGAACGTGCAGGAGAATCTTATTGGAATTTTATGCTGTTTTTGCCTAATGACCAGTGGCACTGAGCACCTTTTCATGTGCTTAGTGGCTATTTGTATATCTTCTTTGAATAAATGTCTATTCAGAGCCTTTGCTCCTTTTATCAATTAACGTATTTATATTTTGCTTGTTGAATTGAAAAAGTTTTTATATATCTGGAATAAAAGTTCCTTGTGAGATATATAATGTGAAAATATGGTTTCCAATCCTGTGAGTTACCTTTTCAGTTTCTTGATAACATCCTTTGAAGTGCTAGAGTTTTAAAATGCTGTGGTCTAATTGATCTATATATAATTACATATATGTAGCATTTTGTCTAAGAAGCAATTGCCTAATGTAGGTTCAAAAATATTTACCTCTATGCATTCCTCTGAGAGTTGTAGTTTTAGTTCTTATAGTTAGGTCTTTGATTATGAGATTTTTATATAATGTGAAAAATAGACATCCAATTTTATACTTTTGCATGTGGATATCCAGTCTTCCCAGCATCATTTGTAAAAATGACTATTCTCTCCCCATTGAATTTTCTTGATATCCTCATGGATCTTAGATGTAAGAGTTTATTTTCAGAATTTCAATCTATTTCCTTTTATGTATGTGTCTATCCTTATGCCAGAACCACATTTTCTTGGTTAATGTAGCTTTGTAGTAAATTTTCAGATTAAGAAGTATACATCTTCCAACTTGGTGGTTTTTTTTTTTCCAAGAATGTTTTAGCTACTTTGAGTTCATTAAATTTCCATTTAAATTTTAGGAATAGCTTGTCAATTTTTCTCATCCAAATACTAACCAGGCCAACCACATTTAGCTTCTCTTTTGTTTGTTTGTTTCATTTTCCTCTTTTAATTTTTATTTTAATATTGTGGGGTACAATTCAGGGTTAGGTATACAAATATTCATTGTGCAGGTACCCTTGTTGATGCGTTGTGCCCGCCCTTCCCCAGGCAAATATTGACTCTGTCAAACCCACCTCTTCGCAGCCCACAGTTTTCCAGTACTGTCAATCCTTGTCTTATAGTATTACAATAGTTGTTCAAGGTCCACTTATGAGTGAGAACATGTGGTACTCAGCTCTTTGTTTCTGTGAGGGATCACTCACTATTATAAACTCTAATTCCATTCAGGTTGCTGTGAAGTTCATGATTTTGTTCTTCTTTGTGGCTGTGTGATATTCCATTGTGTATATGTACCACATTTTTTTAATCCAGTCCTCTTTTGATGGGCAGCATGGTTGGTTCCATATTCTTGCAATTGTGAACAATGCTGCAATAAACATATGTATGCAGGTATCTTTTTTATAGAGTGATGTGAGTTCTTCCGAGTATATTCCCAGCAGGGAGATTGAGGAGTCATATGGAATGTCGATTGTTAGAACTTTTAGGAATCGTCACACTGATTTCCACAGAGGCTGTACTAGTTAACACTCCCACCAACAGTGTAGAAGTGTTTCCTTTTTGACACATCCTCTCCAGCATCTGTTGTTTTTTGAATTATTGATGATGGCCATTCTGACTGGAGTTAGGTGGTATCTCAGTGTAGTTTTAATTTGCATCTCCTTGATAACTGGTGGAGGCCGAACATTTTAATAGAGTTTACGTGGTCAGGTAAGGGCATAGCAGATTGAGCTTTTTGGATAGTTTGAAACTACTGAACAAGAGCCATTTTTTAAATAGCCCCTTTAATAATAGGTTTTAGAGTCTAAAGGGTTAAGATGCAAAGATTACTCACACAAGCTATGAAGAGTAGAGAAAGACAGAATCCTAAAGTGGAAGTAAAAACTAGCATAGTTCCAGCAAGAACTCAAAGATAATAAGCCATGCCACAAGTGAATGGCCAAGTCAAGATGAAAATGACTTCCTCAGCCGGGCTCGGTGGCTCAGCCTGTAATCCCGCGCCTTGGAAGGCTGAGGTGAGTGGATTGCCTGAGCCTGCGGGTTCGAGACCCGCCTGGGCAGGCAAAACCTCATCTCTACAATAAATCAAAAAAATTAGCCTGGCGTGGTAGCACGCACCTGTAGTTCCAGCTACTTGGAAGGCTGAGGCGGAAGGATCACCGGAGCCCAGCGGGTCGAGGCTGCGGTGGCCGGGAGTGGCCACTGCACTCCAGTCTGGGCGATCGAGTGGGACTCCAACTCAAACAACAACAACAACAACAACAACAACAACAAAAGAAAAACAAGAAAATGACTTCCTCAAGTTATCCTTTCTTTTTCTTTCTTCAATGTTCTGTAAACATCTACTTATTTTTCGTATAAAGATTTTCTAGGACACAAGGTATTACTGCAGGCAGGTATTTGAAGGCCAACATGTCTTAAACTTAATCTATTGTCACAGGTACAAGGGTGCTATGTATGAAACCGCCCAGACTCCTATCA
>CAUYQG010017810.1:0-23216 GCA_963574415.1 Tarsius wallacei
TTTCCACTGCTCAAAACAGTTTTGGAACTCATCCATTTTGATGCCTTTTAGTGCTTCTGCCATTTTTTGTTTCCCCTCTTCCACATCAGCAAAACATATTTCGCTTTGAGGACTTATTTCATCCAGGGAAACAAAAAAAAAATTCACTTGGGGTGAGATGGGGTGAATAAGGAGGGTAGGTCATGGCGGGGGAGTCTTGCTGCTTTGGGTCAAAAGCTGCTGAACACTCATCGTAACGTGGACAGGTGTGCTCATATATCACCCATCATGAAATGGGCAAATGCGTTGAAAGAATCTCAAAAAAAAAAAAAAAAATTCACTGAAGCCAGATGCAGCCTCTCACCACAATGCTAGCTGGTCCATGGATGCCGATGAGTTCCTAGAACACTTACCTAGTAGGGGAAGCCTGTACTACAAGGGCCCACCCTCCAAAAGATAATTGCAGTTTTTTTTGTGTACCCCCATATATATTAGAAAAACAAGGAACATTGATGCATAAATGAGCTGTAAGATTAATCTAATTGAAAATTCGGAAACAAAAAGAGATTTATACATAAATTTAGTATATGATAGAGGTTTTATTTGAAATCACAGATGAGCAGAAAAATGTCACTGACATAATTGTGCAACCACCTGAGAGGGGAAAAATATCGAACTCTTTTATTATACACAATGTGGATCATGGAGCATGGTTTCTTGTGGGAGATGGGCTCATTCTAAGTATGACTTAAGATTGCAAACATTATTTCCTCCTTTCCTAATTATGTTCAAATTTCTAGCACACATACGAAACACCACACCTCTTCAGTGAGACCATTTTCCAAGGCCCCTTGGATTCTTGTCCTAGTTTGCAATGGGATAATATCAAACGGGCATTCAGGTGATAGATTTTAGTTCTTTTTCCATAAAAACAATATCCAGATAAATTATTCTTTTAAAACACAGACACACATATATGTGCTTACATGCACACACACACAATTCACCCACTGGCAAAAATTTTTATTTGAAAAACTTATTACTGTACTTTTTTTTACAAATGACACATTCAGGAACCATATTTAAGCAAATGTTACAAGATGTAATGCAATGGCACCATCTGTGCTTATAGATTTTTACACATTTCAGTTGTTCAAAATATCTTTAAATATAGATTATTTTAAACATAGATTATTTGTCAGGATTAACTCATTCTTCTGTATCCTCCACTCATATGAATTAAAATTTATTGCACATTCTCTAGTCATATTTTTGAGTACAAGAGGTATAATTTACCTCCTGTCATTTGACAGCCTCCTTCCTCCAAGTGCCCAGCCAGATGGAGGTCAGAGTCAACACATTCTAGCTGCACTCATGGGTAATCTTTCCCACCAGTGTAGCTTCACACAACCCTGTGTAGAATCCTCTAGCAGAGGCAGATGGGCTAAAAGATCTGATTGTCAAGATAAGTCTAGGTTGGTTGGCCAGGAAAATGTAGGTGAGGCCATCATAAGAATGCACTAAAGAGTCATCCTCTTGTGTCAGAGAGAGAGTATAAAAGCAAAATTCATCACTTTCTTCCTTGCAGCATACAACTGGGTGTTTAAACAAAACAGCAGGAGGGGTTTCCAAATCTATCCTACTTAATTGTGGGATACTGGGCCAAGAAATATTCTATCTTGCTTCCAAAGATTTAAATTAGGGGGAAAAAATCTTTTTAGTTACTTAGCAAACATTTTACTAAGAATAGTCTCCTAATTCAAACTAAGATGAGCTGAAACAGCTTTTAGAAATGAGATCACAACAACAATGAGCTGTGAATGACTGTGCCGAGCTTTGGGAAGTAGATGAAGTGGGTTCAAAGAGCATGCGCGTCCAAAAATATAAGGAGGCGTTTCACGGAGACACAGCAGCTGGTCTATCTACAGCATAAAATCTGCTTAACGTTAGTGCTCACTAAAGTCCACTGTTTAAGGGTCTGTAACATAGCCAATGGGCTGTAAACATTGTGAAATAAACTGCGTGCTGATCAAGAGTCTGGGTTTGGGGTTTTTGGTCAGACCTCCTGGTGCAGTCCTGCCTGTGTCACTGACGAGGTTTCCCTGTGAAAATGTCTGCTCTGCTTGACCTTTAGACGACCACCCATCAGATGAGGAGTGGAGCCACTAACCTCACAGGTATCTATGGAAACCAAAGTGCCTGTCACAGAGCCCGTGCCATAAAGCTTGGCTACAGGGGCAGGATGACTCCACACTCCTCTCCTTGGTGCTCTGGCAGATGCTAGTTATTTGGGTGAGTTTCTGTAGATGTCATCGTTTATAAGTTCCACCTCTACAGCCTTGGTCACCATAAGGTGAGTCACTGTGGAAACAGGCTGTCTGAGCACATCTTGTCCAACACGCCTGGCAGCCGTCAGGCCCAGGGCATGGCCACTGCCCTCAGAGCCCTGGAGGCACTGACGAGAAGGATCTTCTAGGAGAAGTTGCCCCATGCAGATGGCAGAAACAGCAGGCAGGACGCATGCTGGGTCTGGTGTTGGTCACAGCCAATGTGGAGCCTGCAGGCCAGCCCAGGAAGTTCGCTTCTCAAGTCTCCTTCAGACACAGGTGTGGAGTTCAACCACACCACTCTCCCATCACGAGGGAACGTGACAGCAATCGCGCCAGGCAAGAGATGAGCTCTAACTTTCCTGTGCTCCATGTCTAAGCCCGAGGCCTTGCTCATATGGGGATCCTTCCAGGCGGGTTAGTCTCTACTGAAGTCTCCATGGGAACACCACACATGCGTGCATCACCGTGTGCCACGGGGTGTTCCAAGTGGTTACTCTACAACAAATACTATGGAGGTTATGGAAGGAATAGTTAAAGTCCCTACAACGAGGCAGGAATCTTCTAGAAGTTGCACATGAATCGTTTTTTTCAAACTTGGCCACCCACCCCGGCTCCCCTCCTCATGCTGGACACATTTATCCACATTCTACAGCGGAAAAGGGGGAGGCTGAGAGGTTAAGGACCTCACACGGCCACAGAGCTAGTGAACCACAGAGTCAGGTTTTAAATTCAGAAGTCTTTCAACGCCATGCAACAGAAATAATTAATAAATGGCAACTATTATTATTCTCATCAACCTAGCCTGTGCCCCAAATCTAAAAAAAAAAAGAAGCAGGATATAACAGTCTACACACAAAGGAAATTTTTTTTTAAAAGACCAGTTTCACCCAAATGCCTGTGGAATGCCCTATATTTGTATCTCCCAAATGGACAATTCACAGTTATCACCTAACGACAGAAAACACAATTGAAAATTATCTTATCTCTCACCAGAGATGTATCACATGTCTGCCATATTAATTGCACTTCTTTGGAAATATTTGTGCATGAAAACAGTGAAAAACCAAAGTTATGTAAAATTATGTTCTTAATAGTAACATTAATGAAAATAACAATGTCAATAAATTGGTGTTTGTTTAACAATTGTATCTTTCAGGCTACTTTGATGATGATGTAATGTCATAAAGTTCCCATTTGTTGAGAGAAGTAGCAAGAGTGAGTCATTTGCCAAGATGTGATCAGAGAGCAACCTCATAGCTGCTAGCCAATTTCCCTTTCTCCTGCTATCACTGTTAGGTTAAACATATTTTTAACCAAAATTGTGATCAGATACAGTGAACAAACCAAACCTAAACACATCATTTTGGCGTTTAAACTGTTTCAGCTTGCCAAAAGGAGAACAATTGTAAAGTGATTATAATTGCAATTTAAATTTTTAATATGAAATTAATAGACTGCACCCTTCATTTAACTTTCCATATTCAGACCATCCTATATGGCAAGCCCAAAACATGACTTAGGAAAGCCCAAAGGCAAAATGTCCAGACAGAAGAAGCCTTGGTCGATATGATTTATAAAAGGTACATTTTAATCTAGTCACTGGTCTCAGGGGAGACTCTAATATTTTCTGAGTGCATGAGAAATTGATATTATTAAGGGATGCACTGCAATTTGGGATTTGCAAATGATGGACGACTGGAAGGCAGTTTGAGGGGAGGCAGACATGGGAGCGTGACGCCCATGTCAAATATGAGTGTCACACTCTCATGTATCATTTACCACACAAACATGACATCTTGAAGTATACATATGTTGTGATACAACTAAATATAGCGAATTAACATATCCATTGCCTCATAGACTTATCCTTTTTATGGTGAGAACGTGTCACATCCCTCTCTTAGTATTTTCCAAGAATACAATGAACCTGTATGTCACCAGTGACCTGTAGTCACCATGGTGTACAGCAGATCTCTTAAGCTGACTTCTCCTGTCTGATTGAAATCGTGTATCCATTGACCAAGACCTTCCAAACTTCCCCCACTACCATCCCCACCAACCACCACAGTCCCTTGTAACCACCATTCTACTCTCTACTGCCATGTGGTCACTTTTTATAGATTCCACATATAAGTGTAGTCAGCTGATATTAATTTTTCTATGCCTGGCTTATTTCACTTAACATAATGTCCTCCTGGTTCATCTGTGTTGTCACAGACGACAGGGTTTCCTTCTTTTTTTAATGGCTGGATACTATTCCATCGTGTATCAGTACCAAATGGTTTTTTTTCTTCTTTTTTTTTTAGATTAGAAATTATAGTTTATTTAGAAAGTAAATTGGAGAGCTAGAGAGAGAAAGAGGAGATTCACCTCCCCAAGGGAGGGGAGGGGGCCAAAGCTTAAGAAAACATGGCCTGGTCATAGCTCAAAGAGCACATGGCCACATCATCCCTTAGCAAGGGAATGGCCCCACATGTTCTTTATGCATTCATTCATTGATGGACATTTAGGTTAATTCCATATTTTGGCTCCTTCATTCTCTTGCTAGGCTTCTTTGGCCTGGGGCTGAGACCCTTAAGTTGTCACTGCTGAGAGTGGGAAAGCTCTTAGTGCTTCCAGTTTAAGTGTGGTGCTAGCTGTTGGTTTGTGCTGGGGGAAGGGCTAGGACACAGAGATTTAGAACACAACTCCAGAGCCATGGTCACAGCGTTCCATCCACACTCCATCCCTAATGCTCTCGGACATCATAGAAATGACCACAACTCTCTGTGCCTCGTTTTCTTCAACTGTGCCAAGGAGACAATGACTTCTGTCTCATAGAGTTTTCATGAATTAATATTTGTAAAATGCATACACTGTCCCTGACATAAAATAGTTGCAAAATACGTGTTTGCTATTTTTACTGCTTTCTAGAAAGCATTCTGTTAGAATTAGTTTAATAGCTTCTGAACTTTGGTTATTTTCAATTTAAAAAACTTTGTATATTTAAGTTATCTATATTTTTGTATTTTTATTTTTTATTCTGCTTGGTATTGCTATTTCTTTAATTTTTGTATACGGTTTTCAAGAAAAAAGTGCTGACTTTATCAAATCTTTTTCTACTGTCTTAATTCATTTATGTTTCTTCTTTGTTATCCTAAACGTAATTAATGAATGCATTTTAATTTTATAAAATAAGAAAAAAGCACAAAAGAAAAATACAGAAAAATGTCCTCTTTGACTCTCGCGCTTACTCTTCCTGGAGGTTTTCACAGCCACAAGTTCCGTTTGTGCTCTCCCTCTTCTGTTTCTGTGCATGTACACACACAGTTGTGTATTTGTACACCAGCAGGTACACTGCATGAATATATGTTGCTCTGCAACTTACCAGTTTACAGTGAGTCTTGCAAGATATTCAATTCAGTATCAAGAGATCTACCTGCTTCCTTCCAGCTGCTGCCCGGTACAGTCCACAGGCAAAATGCAGAGTCCACGGCCTGACACCTCCACGTCAGTCGACTGAGTCGGTACCTAGTCACATAGGCCTACAGACTCATGTGCAACAGTGTTTCAAGGACAACTCTGGGAGGAAATAGTTCTATGAAAGGCAATTCTGCTTTAAAATGCGATGCTGTGGGTAAACTGCTTCCTGGGACTTCCCATCGTCTACCAGTATCCTGTAGAGAGCACCAAGGCCTGCACCCTTGCCATTCCCAGTTCATTAGCGAGTGTATATTTTGTCATTGGGGTGGGTGAAGGATGTTCTTCTCATGTAGTCTGCATTTTCTGTAAACACAGGAGAGTCTGAACCCCTCGCCATGAACTTGTTTGCATTGGAAGTGGGCTGTCTTTGACCTACTTCAGCGGAACAGATTGTGTGGGTAAAGCTTGGGTCAGAGTGACTGCTCACAGTTCATAGGGTTTTACCAAATGGGTCAGTGAGCACCTTCTTCCCCAGGGCTGCCTTTCATCAGCAGCTGGAAGGTTGACTTGATTCCAATGGCTTTTTAAAAAAAATTATTTCCTGACTACATTTCAGTCAGACTCCTTTGAGCACTTTTTCAACAGCCACATCCGTGGGCATGTTCTCAGGGGCCCAATTTTAGCAATAACCCTGTCAAGTCGGTATAGCCAGAATCCCACACCCAAAACCTGATCTCCATCCTTATCTGATCAAATTCCTCATCCCCCACCACCCGGATGATGCCTGGTCATCCTGGCTTTTGCTTAGCAAGAATCCTTGGTAGGTCAGTTTGGCAAAGAAGCACCCCCCAAGAGGCATCCCCCAAGAGGCACTTGCAAGAAGCACCCCACAAGAAGGACCCCAAAAGAAGGACCTCCCCAAGAAGCACCCTACCTCCTTCATAAGTTCTCATGTGCAACCTTTCTCTCCCACTCTGCTCCATGGAGATAAGTTCCCAAGCATTTTTTTTATTGTTGTATTTATTCAGATTTGTCTTTTAAGAGTATCTTTCAATATTTACAAATAATCTTTGTGTACTTCAAATTATTATATATTTTCCTCTATTAGAGTACTTCATAATGTATATTTTCATCAAACCAAACCTACTGATTTTTCTATTTCATTATTGTATGCCTTTACTAATGTCTGGTCTGATTTTTATACCAGTTTCTGATATTGGTCCATTAAGTCTCTGGCTCTGATTATAAAGTTGTCAAATTCTCTTTGAATTTCTGTTGGGTTTTTCTGTATACATGGAAAGGTTGTAAATAATAAGTGCATATAAATGTGTCAAATATGGATACAGAGTGGATTTTTCCATCTATTATTATGCAGCATTTTGTTGTTGCTTTTTGCTTTAAACTTTACTTTGTCTGTTATTAATATTATCATAGTGTTTTTTTAATTGGTAGTGATGCAGAAGTTTTTATTCCATTATTTTATTATGTTTCTATCTGTGTGTGTAGGGCTGTGTGCGTTTATATCACAGGGCTCCTTACAACCAGCTTATAGCTACATTTTATAAATCCAGTAAAGTATTTTCTGCCTTTCAAGAGATGAACCTGAATGCATTCCCACTTACAGAGATTTCAATACAACTCAACTGTCATGCATGGTGGCTTCTTTTTAACAGCCTTTTTCCTTATTCATTTTGTGTTGTTGTTTGCCTTTTCCCTATCTTCTTTTGGATAAAATCTTCTTTCTTTCTCTCTCTCTCTCTTTTTTCACATTCCATAGTTTACTAAACAGTCTTTAAGCTGACAGTGTCTGTGATGAATCTTGGGTAGTTTATACAGTTTTATTTCTTTTTGCTGATTGTCCCTCCAGCGATATCTAAGCTGCTATTTAATATATCCATTTACTACTGAAACTTTTTTGCCAATATTTTTCTGGTCAGGAGGGGCCACATCCCTGGGGTCCGCCACCTCCAGCAGGTTCTACCTGTACCTGAGACCTGGGCCCAGAGCCCCATGACCCTCTAATAGTGGACAAGGTCAATGAAAGGAAATCTAGAAAGTAAAATAAACAGAAAAAAGTAAAACAAACAACATAGATGAAAGCCTAAGGTTTTAAAACTGTGGAGAAAATAATGGCAATCTTATTTATAATTACAAAATCACTTATATGTTTGTTATTTGTATTGCTTGAAATCAAATAAGGAGAAGAAACCTTTGACAGGCCATTTCAAAACGAAAGAAAAACACACTTCAGAAAAAATAAATGTCACATATTTCAGCAATAATAGAATTATAAATAAATGAAGTTTTATTTTTCATTTTTTAACTTTGCTATAACCCTGTAGGAATAAACATGCAAATCTGTGTGAAAAGGATGGTTTTTAAGAAAGTGTGAGCTGGGCTTAGTGGCTCAGCCTGTAATCTCGCGCTTTGGGAAGCTGAGGTGAGTGGATTGCCTGAGCCCGCGGGTTCAAGACCCGCCTGAGCAACTTGGAAGACCTCATCTCTACAATAAATCAAAAAATTAGCCGGGCATGGTAGTGCGTGCCTGTAGGTCCAGCTACTTGGAAGGCTGAGGCGGAAGGATCGCCAGAGCCCAGCAGGTTGAGGCTGTGGTGGCCGGGAGTGAGCCACTGCACTCCAGTCTGGGCGACAGAGTGAGACTTCAACTCAAAAAAAAAAGTGTGCTGTGAAAGTCAACTCAGGGACAGAAAATGAGGGAGAGATGTAGTAACCACATGGATGATATAATTTGCCTAAACACAAAATAGTGAGTGTGGTTAGAATTTTAGATGCATCAAGGAAGAACAGCAAACTTGGACGAGGCTCCCTGTCAGGAGAAAGGACAGGGACAGGGCTGGCTGACTATGGCAGCCTCAGCCTTGATCGTATCTATTTTTTAAAAAAACATGGGGGAGGGTGCATATTTTGTGGGAAGGAGAATGAAACAAATATATACAACAGGATCAATGCTGACTGAGCATTTAGGGAATACCCATGGGGCTGGGGCTTCCTGAGAGACACGTGTGAGTGAAGGACAGGCAAGGCTGTATAAGGGGGACAGGGATTGGGAGAAAGGGGGGCATGAGCTTTGGAGGGGTGGGGCAGTGTGTGCTCCCTGCAGGTTAGAATGCGAGTTGAAAGGCCAAGGGGCAAGTGGGAGCTAGATTTTATGGAGGGCAAAACCAAAGCAGCTTTGTGGATAATGGATGAGACGGAGACGGTCTTATGTAGCAGGTGATGCCTTGTGGGGGATCTGGAACCCCTGAGCCCCATGTGCTGGGAAAAATAATAACTGAGGCAGAGAGTCCTCCTGGAGGGAGTGAGGAAACAGCCCAGGCCGGGGTCGAATCCTAATCAGAGTTCCAGAAAGTGGAGTAGAATTAAAAGGGCAGATGTGCGACGTGTTACCCAGGCCAGGCGACTTGCATAAGATTTCATGTCTTCAGATTTGTGACGCAGAGACTGTTAGAGTACAGGACTCAGGGGCAGAAATGTGTCCACAGGGCCTGCTGAGGTTGATAATGGGAGATGAATTGAGTCACAGATTCTCTGCACCATAGAGGGATTTGCATTGGAGACTCAGAGTTTGTGGCCACACTCACGCAGTCTATGTTGGTTGAAATTTGTTCTGCGTTCAGATGACTTGAGTCAGTTTGGGAAAACTTAACCCCACTTGGGTCACCTGCAGTTCACTTGTCTTTCCTCGAAAAAGGACGCCTCACGGAACCACACCTCACACAAAATGGGCATCGGGCATCTGTGGAATCATGGAATGTGTGCAATGGCAGGGAAAGGTGGAGACATCAGAGAATTCTGGGGTCACATCCTGACTTGAACTCTTCCAAACATAGACAAATTCAATTTTGGCGAGCTTTGGAAATAGTGGAAATAATGCTTTTCTCACTGAGTTGTTTTGAACAATAAATAATATAATGAAAGTGTCTGAGTTAAAGTGCCACTCAATTGCTATTCAGAAACTGATGGTTTGCCTCTGAGTCTCTTTTCTCCATTTTTCACTATTTGTTGCTACTTGAGATCTCTGTGACCCTGACAGTCTCATCTATAAAATTCCTTCAACTATGTGCTTCTCAGTCCAGCTGAGACGATCAGGCATTAGTGATTTCTCATGACATGCCAGACAGAGAGCTAGGTCCCGAATACACAGAGCAGAGAAAAATAGGGTCTCTGTTCAGAAGGAGCTGACAGCACGGGGGGCAGGGTGGTGAGAGTCTGTAATAGAGGCACACAGGTGAAAGTATGCAGGAGCAAGGTGTGAGGAGGTATCTGATCAGAAGCTAGTATGAACCGCAGAATGGGGGAGGGGGTGCGATTTCCCAGAGAGGGAGAGAGGGGGAGAGAAAAAAAGGTAGAGGAGAAAGTGAGGGGGAGGTGGAAGTGGAGGGGGTGGGAGAAAGGGAGAGGGTAGGAGATGGAGGGAAGACACACACACAGAGAGAGAGAGAGAGAGACAGAGAGAGAGAGAGAGAGAGAGAGAGAGAGAGAGAGACTGTGCTGGATGCCCTCAAATGGCATCCACAGTAATACAAGTAGAGCACAACATTTCAGCATCTAGCACTAACTGGGTCAGGCACTATTTTCTTATTTAGTTTTCATTCAAAGGTGTGAAAATTGGTTCAGAGAGGAAAAGCGAGTTAGCCCATGTGACATAGGTAGTAAACGGTAGAACACTTATCTTAGTTCGTGCCTTGGATTCCAAACCCAGGGTTCTTTCCTCAGCACTACGTCATGTTTGTAAAGGGCTTCCAAGAGAACATTCTGTGAGATGGCTCGGAATGCTATGATCTGTCTTAAGCGTGTGCGTGTGTGTGTGATACATGGATTTCGCCTATGTTAATGTATTATTTAAATTTAAACACATTATGCATAATAATCCACCCTTGATAAGTGTGCAGTTCAATGAATTTAGCACTTTGAGTTTGCAGTCACCGTCACAGCCCATTGTTAAACAATTCCATCACTTGGACTTCCCCTGCCCACCTCATCAGCCTCCTCTCCTGCCCACAGCCCAAGCAGGCATTGACTTGATGTTTGTATCTATAAATTTGCCTTTTATAGACCTTTCATATAAGCCAAATACAGGATGCAATCTTTTCCTTTCAGCTTTTTCTTGCTGAGGTTAATGAAACTTCCCATATGTGTGGACCAATGCATTAATCACATTTGGGAAGTCTTCAGTCATAATTTCTTCAAGTAATCTCCCTTTTCTTTCTCTTTCTGGGACTCCCACATGTGTGTTGGTACACTGCACATATTCATCTAGATCTTTTTGTTTTTATTTTCAATTCTTTTTCTCTGTAGTCTTCATATTGGATCACTTCTATCAACTTCTAAGTGTACTGATTATTTCATCCATCATCTCAAATCTGCTACTGCATCACTACTAGCAAATGTTTCATTGTAAGTATTTTATTTGTCAACTTCAAAACTTCCCTTTGGTTCCTTTTTACAATGTGTATATCTTTATTGAGATTCTATATTTGTTAATTTATTGTTGCCATACTTTAATTTTTTGAAACTTGAATAGCTTTAGTTCTGTGAATATATCTATAATAGCTATTATATATACTCCTAATAGTATATTAATAATAATAGTTATTATATTATATAAAAGTATATGTAATATAACAGTTGATTACTGAGTTCAACAAGAGGATCTTTTCAGAGGCAGATTCTGTGGACATCCCTCAACTCATACACCTTGATTCAAACTTC
Source organism: Tarsius wallacei (assembly GCA_963574415.1). NCBI lineage: Eukaryota > Metazoa > Chordata > Mammalia > Primates > Tarsiidae > Tarsius > Tarsius wallacei. The sequence continues at coordinate 11,445 of CAUYQG010017810.1, forward strand.
TCAGTTTCTTTTCTTGCTCACAATATTTTGTTGAGACGTAGACATTTTAGCTAATAGACATTTTGTAGCAACTCTGTATTCTGCTAAATTATTTTTCTTAAAAAATTTTGTTTATGCTGTTTGTTTAGTAGCTTACCTGGTCTAAAATAATCTGTCTCCTGTGATGTGCAGCTACTGATATTTGGGCTGAAGTATTATGCTTACTTCCTAGGAGGTGTGTCTTGTCAGCATAGTTTAGTGGTCAGCAGCTCAAATCCCTCCAGCTGTAAGGCTTCTTCCCCCTCTAATGATGGATCAGGGTTCAGGCCATTTTCAAGTCTGCTGGTCTTTTGCTTTCCCTGGCCCTATGGTACCTCCTGTGCACACGTGTGAAGCACCAGGGTCAGCCAGGGGCAGGTGAATGACTTGAGGTCTCTAAGCTCCACTGCACACATGTAGCCAGGAATATGCGCTTCCCAACCCTGACCACAGGCTCACAAACACAACAGTTGACCTTGTCCACTCTCCCCCTGCTGTAAATCACCAACCCCGATGACACTGTGGGCATCACCAGGGCTCCACATCAAGTGGGCATCTTTTGATCGTGGCAGAGGATGGAGAGCCTTGCCCTGGCACCGTTTCCATAGTGACTAACCTGGGTTGAGGGCCCCAGGCCAGGATGCCACACATTACTACTGTCAACACTTAAAACCAAACAGTTTGCCAATTTCCAGAGCATCAAAATGGTAGTTTTGAAGATTTTTTTAACCTTATAGTTGCTTTTAGGGGAGAGAATTCTTCTTACTTGCCGCAGCCACTCTCTTTACTATTTTTACAGCTGCTCTGTGAGTCTAAAATTATCTCAAATAAAAAGTTTAATTAATTATGACATTCCTTCTTTCCCTTCTGCTTTTTTTGTCATGAAATCCTGGAATGGAAAGCCAGCTGGGTTAATAACTCTGTACAAAAATTCATCCTCTGCAAGTATGAATCTGGTTGGATTCTCAAGAACACTGACCCTGCTAGTCATTAAGAGTCCGGGGAAAAGATATTATCTCCTAGATCCCCTCCCCACAGAAGGAAAGGTGAAGGGGCAAGAGGATCCTTTAGGTAATTAATCTGGGCCATCCTTGCATGTCTAGCAAAAAGAGCTCAGATGGAGGAGATAATAACTTAAAAAGGAACTCGTATGATTTTAATAAAGCTCTTCTTTTGGAAGTTGTAAGAAATGGGCATATATGAGAATGGCTGCCAGATTTTGTAGATAAACGTCCACTATCAGGGACACCCAGGTACCCCAAAATTCAATGACGTAGAATGAAATAGGGCTGCGGCGTATATAGCGACAGGGACACTGCACACACTCACTTGCTGTCTCTGAGGAGACGGACCCTTTCCAGCCTGTAACAAGCACTGAGTACAAAGCAGCATCACGGGGAGCAGGCTTTGGTGACAGCCAAGGGGCCATGAAGGCAGTGGAGAGAGAGAGAGTTGTTGTAAGCGTGGGGATGGTGAGGATGTGCCCGAGGCCCTGTCCTCTCCCTCAGGCCACGACTCCAGAATCTGACTGCCTGGGTTCGAATCCAAGCTTTGCCCCTTTATGACTATTTCGTTGTGACTCTCGTCTAAATTCTCAGTGAAAATGGGGATAAAAATGGCACTTTTCTAATAGAACTTTGTGTGAATTAATGATTTAATAATGCAATGCCCTTAGCATCACAACCTGGTGCACAGCAAATGTTCAGTAACATTTGCCGTTTTTGTTATGAGCAGCAGGCTCTGTTCTCAGTGGTGTTCCCAAAAGCTGTGTCCTCAGTTAGATCCTACGTTCAAGTCACGGAGAGAGGCAGCCGCCGGACAAACCTGGATGCAATGGAAGTTGCTGTACATGCTGGGTATGAGCTTCCTAGGGCTGCCGAGACAAAGTACCACAAACTGGGTAGCTTAAAACAGCAGAAGTCTATTGTCTCATGGGCCTGGAGGCTGAAAGTCTAAAACCCAAGTGTCAGCAGGACCAGACTGCCTCTGAATGCTTCTTGTCTTTTCCCAGCTTCTGGTGGTGTGCTGGCTGACTCTTGGTGCTCCTGGTGGTCTCTTGCTGCTCAAGGGCCATCTCTGGGTGCTCTTGGCTGTCTCTGGGTGCTCCCAGTCATCTCTTACAGGTCCTTGATTTCAGCTGCATGCCTGAATGCTCTGCTTTTGTGGCCACATGGCATTCTCTGAGTGGTGTGTGTGTCTATCTTCACACAGCCATGTTCCTATGTGGACTCTGGTCACATCGGATTAGCCCCCCCCCACTGAAATACAACCTCATTGTAACTAAGTACATCTGCAAGGACAATATTTTTAAATAAAATCACATTTTCAAGATGATTAACATTTCTATGTTTTTTTTTTTCTATTTTGTTGGGGACACAATTCAATCCATGACACATTGTTGAAGACTGACAACACTTACAGCAGACATAGAGAGAAATCTTATCAGGATTCCCTTATCTGACCAAAACAGAGCCTCCTGAGATTAAGCTGCCAGAAATCTGACTCCAAGGGAGTATCCAGCCAGGAATGTCAATGAGCCTTTAACACCAAGACATGCCAGGCACACTGTGTCAACAAGCCTCCTCAGAACCTTCCCTTCTTCCCAGGAGGCCCAGGCCTCCCTGCTTTGATCAGGCCGGTGCATAAACCATTACACCCAGCTGTTCACTGAGTAATGAGAACTGAACTGACAGGATAAGTAAAAATAAGCAGAGAGAAGAAAGAGGCAGGAGAGACATGAGAGAGGTATGCGAGAACACCCACCTGTGCTCCGAGCTGTGTGCCCAGACTCGTGATTCATTCCAGGCTACCTGGGTTAGAAAAACACATGCTAGTGAGAATCACATGGAGATTTGGCTACAGGAGCCCAATCCCTGGGCTGCAGGAAGCTGACTGTCCCAAATTCAGAAACTTGGATGGCCACAAATATCTTGCTTGAACTCAGCATACTGGAAGAGATTGATAAGGACAATACAGAGTGCACGTATTTGCTCCTTCCCATTATTTCCTATGTGCGTGCTAGGTAGGTTTTGCTGCACAACAAACCATCCCCATGTTTAGAAGGCATAAGACAAGACATGTCAGGGGTCATGAGGCAGCAGAGTGGTTACTGGTCAGGGGCTCACGGGGCAGCAGGGTGGTTCCTCTGAGGTGGTACTTCTGCCCTGGTAAGCTGTGGGTCTGGTAGACTGGGTCAAGAGTGGGTAGACTGAGATTGGCGTCACTCTGTCATGTGTCCGTGTGGTGGGCTCAGCTCTCAGAAGATTGAAGTCCTCACCTCTGCTCCCCATCTCTCACTGCCCAGCAGGCAAGCCCAGGCTGGTTCTCCTGAGTTGCAAAAAAAAAATGAGACAACATGTGCAAGATCCCCCAAGTGCAGGCTCAGAACTGGCATGCCACCACCTCCAACACATTCCCTGGGCCAAAAAATAGAGATAAAGAGCACAAGACCAGCCCAGATTCAGGGGTGGAACATTGGCTCCGCTGCTTAATGGGAGAGCTACAGATTCGCATTACAGATGGATGAATATAAATAGGAATACTTGAATACAAACTTTGAATCGGCACTCTCTGCAGTCATTCTCCACCAACGCGTGGGCTTGGAGAGGACACCAGGGTTGGCAGGTGTTTTCTGTGAAGAGCCAGGCAGCAAGTGCTTCAGGTTTTGCAGACCACATGTGACCTCAGCTGCTGCTGCTGCTGCCATCTCCTCCTCTTCCTCCTCCTCCTCCTCCACTTTTCTCCCTCTTCTTCTTCCTCCTCCTCTTCTTCTCCCTCTACTTCATCCTCTTCCTCTTCTTTTCCTTCTCCTTCTTCTTCTTCTTCATCCTTAAACATGTAAACACATTCCTTGCTCAATGGCAGTACAAGAACAGCCTGTACCCATCATGGCCCAGGGACTCTAATTTGGCAACATGTGTAGATGGTCAAAAAGGCAGCTCTCAAGGCAAAGTCTAGTTCTTTGTACATTTAATAATTATGTAGTGATGCTGGTACAACTTTGATCCCATTTAAAGCAAGAAGTTTTTAAAACTTCATTCAAAATCCAGCACTGAGAGAAAATGCCTATGTGGAAAAACACATGCAGTGTAAATTCACTATGTGAAGAGTCCACTTGCAAGTCCTCAGTTGAAGAATTGTTGTATGAACACCCGAGGAAGGACGCTGACAGTTCTTTGTTCTCAAAAAAATCGGTTGGTGTTATTCAAATGAGCACTTTGATTTATGTAACTTCGTAGCAAGTTCTGAAATCTGGAAGAATGAATCTTCAAAGTGTACTCTTTTTGCAAGATTATTCTGGCTATTATAGATCCCTTGAGTACCTAAGCAAATTTGAAAATGGATCGTGTCAGTTTTTGCAAAAATCCACCTTGGATTTTATTAGGGTTTGTGTCAAATGTGTGTATCGGAAAAGTGTTACATAAAAGTGCTGAGTGGACACCCTTGCCATGTTTTAATTTTAGCAGGGGATCATTTTGTCTTTCACCATCAAATATGATGTTAGCAGGGCAACCTCTTCAGGTCCCCTCCCACTGTGGGAGCTTTTCTGTCCTCTCAATAAATCCTGCTTTCTAAAAAAAAATGATGTTAGTTGTCAGTTTTCCACTGATGCCATTTTTAAGGTTGAAAGGATTTCTTTCAATTCTTAATGTGTTAGGTGTCTTTATAATGAAAAGCTGGACACTTTAAAGTGCTGTCTGTTTGTCTGTTGAGATGATTACGTAGTTTTGCTCTTTATTCAGACAATATGGCTGATTATATTAATGGGTTTCTGAATGTTAAATTGACCTTACATTCCTAGGATAAATTTGACTTAGTCACGGTGTAAGCTGCTGGATTCTATATACTATAATTGTTTTGAGAGTTTTTGTGTCTATATTCATAACTTACATTTTGGCTGTAGATTTCTTTTCTTAGGAGATCTGTCTGGTTTTGTATCCAAGTAATTATGGTCTAAGAGAACAAGTTAGGTAGTGTTTCCACCTGTTATGTTCTGGAAGATTTTGTAAAAAATTGGTGCTAATTATTTTTTAGTGTTTGGTAGAATTCATCTTAGGTCGGGCTTTTCTTTGTAGAAAGTTTAAAAACTACAAATTCAGTCTTTTATTATAGTGCTTAGTGAATGGATTCCCATAGTTTGTGTATTTCTAGGATTTTGTGTGATGCATCTATATTACCCAATTTGTTGCCCTTGAACTTTTCTTTCTTTCTTTTTGTTTTTGCAAGTGGGTCAGAAAAAGTTTATTCTGAATATTTAATTTAAAAAACCATACTGTGAGGTGTGCGACAGGAACCAGCTACAACGAGTGCATAGAAAACCCAGCCCAACGGTGGGAAGGGAGTGGGTCACACAGAAGTGCCCTCGGGATGGAACACGCCCATCGCCACCACCGCATGGTCCCGAGACACTTCTACGAGATCTGTGGCAAGGGACACCGCCTGCCTGACCTGCGCACAGACTGGCCATGGTGATGACAGAGCCATCTAGGAGCTGCTGGGTATCCTGGGGAGGAGACTGGCTCACCTGTGCTTCCTGCGTGTGGCACCAAGGGATAAGTACTTGCTCTAATTCAACATATTATTCCGGCAAAAGCAGCACAGCTCCCTGGATGGGAAGAACGTTTCTGGTAGCTCTCAGCAAAGAAGGCACCAGCCTTCCCACAGCCAAGGCTGTCTTGCCCCAGGACAGACCACACCCCAGGCCGCCTTGGGGGCCAAGGCCAGAGTGACTGTCAACATACCAGCCTTGCACCGGCAAGCTGAGCCCAGCAGGCCCTCAACCTCATCAAGGCCCCAGGCCTGTCACTGTGGTTCCCCATCTGGGGACAAGTGGGGAGAGGAGTATTCAAAGGACTCAGTGACACTGCTCGGTGGAGGCAGGAGAGGCTGACAGCAGCCCTCCAGTGACGGGCATGGGGATGATGAGGTCATGCCCAGAAGCAGGCTGGAGAAACATCTGGGTCTCTGCTGAAGTCGTCCCGCCGCAGGCGTCACCCATGACACACACGAGACTTTCCATCCAACACTGAAACCACTGTGCTTTCCAGCAAACTGCTTTCTCTCCACCCTCCACAGGCTGTCCCTCCTCCAAACTCCGGGACCACAGAGTGACCCCTCGCCCCATGGCCACTCCTGCTCACCAGTCACAGGTACTGTCAGAAAGACCTCGTGCTTGTCCTAGGAATCCTGCTGGCCACAACGGGCATGAGGACAACATGACAACTGACCCCAAGAGGAAAAGGTCCCTGAAGCAACTGCACGTGACAGTCAATTTGGCAAAGAAAATACTTTAAATGCATAAAAACCATGACCAACATCCTCCCAAGGAACATGATTATAGCAAATTCTGTGGCATAAAGATTTCAGAAGCATCAGCAGAAGTATTAAATATAAAGGCCCTATGATCTTCTCCCCCCTCCCTGCAAAAAACAAAACCCAAACCGAAACCCGAGAGCCGAGGACCGTCTGATCTGCAGCATGAGCGCCCAGGCCGGCTCTGGGGTAGGCGCAGGATCTACTGCCGCAGCTCCACGTAGTTGGCTGGGAAGAGCCCGTTGTGACCCTTGCACACACCGCGCTACCAGCCGTCATCGATCATCTTGATGTTGGTGATGTTGTCAGGGTTGAAAGAGATCTTGTCATCGTCCAAGGCCTGGTAGTCATAGAGGATGATGGCCGTGATGCCCAGGTTGTTCTCATGCTCATCGTAGGCATTCTCCTCTGCTTGGTAGTGGCCGGCGGCCTCCACACTCTCATAGACGGCCTCTGCGGTGGAGGACAGGTCCTGATGGCTGGCTGCCTGCCTCCCAGTAGTTGGTCTCCATGCTGTATGCATGCTCCTTCGTGCTCAGATGCACTCCCGGGGCCTCTGTAGTAGGCCTCTGCCTTGAAGGAGGCCGTGCGTGTCCTGGCAGACGAGGCTTGCAGGCGGTTTCTCTTCAGCTGGCAGAGGCACAGGGGACGCAGGCAGGCTTTGCTATTTGGTTCTGGCCTGCTCCTCCAGCCTCCCCTGGGGCCTCCTCTGAGCCTCCTCCTGCTCCTGACTCTCCTTATACATGCTCTGGGCTCTCTCTGCCTCCGCCTTCCACCTGTCCTCCTGCTCCTTCTCCTTGGTGAGGTTTTCAAAGTTGGCTCTGAGGTTACTTGTTTTGCAGGTCACAGCTTCGACAGGCACTGTCTTCTAGTAAACTGAGGACACCTGGGCGACATCTTCAAAGGTGGACCCCTTCTTGTCCATCTGGCCCTTCTATGCTCTGTACTTCCCGCCAAGTCCCTTGGAGTAGTCTTTCTGGGATTCGTGCAGCTGCAGTTTCTCCCGGTGATTCCAGCCAAGGGCACACTTGTCTGTCAGTCTGCACACCGAACTTTGCTCAAAACCCTTTCACATAGTCTTTCTAGGATTCGTGTTTCTTCGTTTTGCCTTGATACCCGAAGTCGATGGCACTCTTATTCACCTTGTCCTTGTCGATACTGTATTTGCCATCAAAGCCTTTGGAGTAATCTCTCTGCAACTCATGCTTCTCTGTCTTGCCTTGGCAGTCGAAGTCCACCACGCTCTTATCCACCTGGTTGGCCTGCATGCCATACTTGCCGTCGAAGCCGCTCGAGTAGTTTTTCTGGGAGGCGTGCATCTCGTTCTTTTCTTGGTACTCGAAGCCTATGGCAGACTGGTTAACTCTGTCCATCTGGACACCGAACTTGCCTCCAAAGCCCTGGACCAAGTCCACCTGTGAGCAGTGCTTGGAAAGCTTTGACTGATACTCACGGCCGACAGCTGACTTGGCCATCCGGCCCGGTTCCACACCAAACTTCCCTCTGTAGCCATGGGAGGCTTTGGGCCCTGTTTCAAGTTCCTTCTCCTTAAGGGTCTGGTGCTCTTGAAATACATTCTATCTCAGCTTGTGTATGTCAATGTGTTCCCAGCGCCCAGAGCCCTGCGCAGTCTTGGCGCCCCATCTTTGTTCCTTCTCACTCACATCATTCACGAAATTGGGGTCGGTCTCCCAGTCATCAGCACCACCGTCAATCCTGGGTGATGGACACTGCATGGCCCGCAGAGGCTTTCCACATCTTTCTCTCCGGGGGATGCTGACAGGCCGCTCACAACACTCTGCTGTGCACCCAGCAGTACCTGGAGGGCGTTCCAGGCATGGGAACTGGCTCCATCGCCACCTGCGCTAGGTCAGGCCAAATTGGCCCTGGCTCCCGCCGTGCCCGCTACTTCCAGACACCAGGTTCCACTTCCCTGCCCTTCAACTTTGCACAGTATGTCCTTATCATCCTTTCATATCTGTAAAGTCAGTGGTAACGTGGCCTCTTTAGTTCCTAATTTTAGCGATTTGAGTCTTCTTTCTTTTTCCTTTTGTCATTTTTGCTAAAGGTTTGTCAAATGTGTTAACTTTTTCAAAGAACCAATGTTGAGTTTCATTGATTTTTCTCTATTGTTTTTCTGTTCTCAATTTCATTACTTTTCACTTTAATCTTTATTATTGTCTTCATTTTGTTTGCTTTAGATTGCGTTAGTTCTTCTTTATCCAGTTTCTTTTTTAAAAAATTATGTTATTCATTACAGCTCCTACTTTTTCTTTAATAGAAACATTTCCAGCTATGCATTTTCCTCCAAGTTCTGTTTTAGCTGTAGCTCATCTGTTTTTGTACGTCTTCATTCAATTTACTGTGAATTATTTTCTAATCTCCATTGTGATTTGCTTTCTGACTTTTCAGTTATTTAGCAGTGTCTTGTTTCACACATATTTACAGATTGCCCACATTTCCTTTTGCTATCGATATGTTATTTCATTCCATTATCATCAGTACTTTTTCTATGTTTTCAATTTTTTGTATATATGTCGAGGTTTGTTTTAGAGCCCATTGTACGGTGCATCCTGAAGAATGTTTTATATGCTCTCGAGAAGAATGTGTTTTGTGCTGTTGTTGGGTAGTGTGTTTCACAGATGTCTCCTAGGTCTACTTGCTTATACTGTTCAATTATTCTGCAACCTTTCTGATGTTTTCTTAGTTGTCCTACCCATTATTGAAAGTGGGATATTGCAGTCTGCAATGATTATTATTCAGTGATTCATTTCTGCCTTCATTTGTGTTAGATTTCTTTATGTATTTTGGAGTTCGGCTATGAGGTACATATATGTATATAATTGATATATCTTCCTGATGGATCAATCCATTTATTACTACTAAATGATACTTTTCATCTCTAATCACTTTTTTGTTTGTTTTAAAGTTTATTTTCATTCAACCTCTCCAGCTTTCTTATGGATGCTTTGACATGACATATTTTTTCCGTTCTTTTATTTTCAACCAAAAATTAAAATTAAAGTGTGCCTTCTGTAGTCAGAACATCATCGAATCTTTTAAAAATCATGTCTGACACACTATCTTTTGACTGGATTTTTTAGTCCATTTAAATGTAATGTTATTTTTTATGTTTGGATTTGCACCTGCCATTTTACTTTTTGTTTTCTAAATGTGTGTGTTTGCTCTACTCTTCCTCCTTTATAGGCTTTTTTTGCATAAAATGAATATTTTCTACTATAATATTTTAATTTTTGTGATCATTATTATAAAATTGTCTCCCTTTTTAAGTTATCTTATTGATAGGTTTAAGATGTACCATATGACCCGTCTCGGCAAGCGAGACCTCATCTCTACAATAAATCAAAAATCAGCCGGGCGTGGTAGCGCGCGCCTATAGTTCCAGCTCCTTGAAAGGCTGAGGCGGAAGGTTCGCCGGAGCCCAGCAGGTCGAGGCTGCGGTGGCCAGGAGCGGCCACTGCACTCTAGTCTGGGCGACACAGTGAGACTCCAACTCAAAAAAAAAAAAAAGATGTACCACATACAACTTAAACCAGCAGAATCTGCTTCAGATTCATACTTAATTCCAGTGAGATATAGAAATGTCCATCAAATGTAGTTAAGGTTGCTCTTAACAACATCATTTGTGTTGCTGTTGTGAATATTGCACTCATACATTTTGCAAACCTGTGAGTACATTGTTGTGACTGCTCATGTATACAATGTAAGGCTTTTAAATAAAACTATGAGAAGAAGACAGGTAAGACATACTTACCCTAAGTTTGATGGATTGATGCTCTTACTTCTCACTGCTGGTTGTCTTTACTTGTTTCTGTGGATTCTAGTAAACACTGGGTGTCATTTTCTCACTCTAACTCAACTTCAGAGCCACTCGCTTCCTCTGGGCTGATATTGCCAATTATACAGGCATATTCAGAGATGTCACAGGTTTGGTTTAGGTTCACTGAAATAAAGTGAATATTGCAATAAGGAAAATATTTTTTAAAATTTCCCAGTTCATATAAAAGTTACATTTATACAAACTGTAGCCTACAAAGTGTGCAGTAGCATTATGTCTGAAAGGAATGCATACATCTTAATTTTAAAATACTTTACTACTACAAAATGCTAATGATCACCTGAGCCTTGAGTGAGTCTTAATTGGTTTGCTGGTGACAGGTCTTTTCTTAATGTGGATGGTGCTGACTGATCAGGGTGGTAGTTGCTGGAGCATGGGGTGGTGGTGGCAATGTCTTAGAATAAGACAATGGTGACATTTTTCACATTAATTGACTCCCCCTTTTGTGAACAATTTATCTGTAGCTTGAGATGCTGTTTCACAGCATTTCACTTCCAGTAGAACTCTGAAAGTAGTCAGTCCTCCGAGAACCCTGCTGCTGTTGTGTCAGCAAAGTTTATGTAATACTCTGATTTCATTATTGCCACTTCCATAATGTTCACAGCCTCTTTTTTTTTTTTTTTTGATTCGGAGTCACTCCATCGCCCAGTCTGGAGTGCAGTGGCACATTTACAACAGCCACCCCAGGTTGCTGGGCTCCTGCGATCCTTCTGCCTCAGCCTTCCAAGTAGCCAGAACCACAGGCACATGCTACCATGCCCAGCTATTTTTTTTGGATTTATTGTAGAAACGGGGTCTCGCCAAGTTGCCCCGGCTGGTCTCGAACCCAAGGGTTCAGGCAATCCACTAGCCTCAGCCTCCCAAAGTGCTGGGATGACAGGCTGAGCCACGGAGCCCGGCCCACAGCCTCTTCACCAGGAGTCTTTCTATCTCAAGAACCCACTTTATTTGCTCATTCACAAGAAGCAACTCCTAGCCCACTCAAGTCTTACCATGAGATGGCAGCAATTCAGTCACATCTTCAGACTCCAATTCTGATTTGATTTCTTTTGCTGTTTCTACTGTTATGACCGAGTAAGCGAGAAGAAGTTACGCCAGCAAGTTGAGTCTAATTAATTATGGATTTAATAAATGCACGGGTCAAGAGTAGGCAAATGCCAGAAAAACTCTTGACCAATCGGTGCAGTTTGTGACAAGCTTTTATAGGTAAAATTTGCAGCATTGGCTACATAGCAACTTAGTGACCATAGCAACTATTAACTAACGACTTGGCAACCAAAATGGGAACTTCAGTTAGGGAGCTTTGATGAATTTCATGTCAAGTAGGTATAGCCAGTGCTCAGAAAGTCCCTGGAGTTCTGCCATTAAGATATAGTTTAAGCACCAACCTCCCGTATGACCCCGCAATCCCCCCTACTGGGAATATACCCTGAAGAACACAAATCACTCTATAAAAAAGATACCTGCACACGTATGTTTATCGCAGCATTGTTCACAATAGCAAGAACCTGGAAGCAACCATGCTGTCTATCAAAAGAGGACTGGATTAAAAAAATGTGGTACATATACACAATGGAATACTA
>CAUYQG010017812.1:0-10786 GCA_963574415.1 Tarsius wallacei
ATGTGTGGTCACTGCTAAAGGCCCAGGCATCACAAATAGTTACCTGAATTCCTCTTTGGTTTTTCTTCTGTTTGTTTGTTTTTGTTTTTTTGAGTTGGAGTCTCACTCCGTCGCCTAGGCTGGAGTGCAGTGGCACACTCATGGCCACCCCAGCATCGACCTGCTGGGTTCCAGCGATCCTTCTGCCTCAGCCTTCCAAGTAGCTGGAACCACAGGCATGCGCTACCATGCCTGGCTAATTTTTGATGTACTGTAGAGATGCGGTCTCTCCAAGTTGACGGGGCTGGTCTCGAACCTGTGGACTCAGGCAATCCACTCACCTCGTCTTCCCAAAGTGCTGGGGTTACAAGTTGAGCCACCGAGCCCAACCTTTTTTGATTTATTGTAGAGATGAGGTCTCGCCAAGTTGCCCAGCCTTTTCTCGAACCGGTGGGCTCAAGCAGTTCTCTCACCTTGGCCTCCCAAAGTGCTGGGCTTGCAGGCTTGGATCACCGCGCCCAGCCTGAATTCCTATTTGAATCCTGCTCTATCTATATTAAACTGTTACATATTTAATAGTTACATTTACTTACCTTAAAGTTTTTCTAATTATCTCACTCTTGGGAATAAGATTTCATTATCTGATACTAAGCTATGAATACATTTCCTTTCTCTACTTGGGAACGATAATAAGGTGCCAGGTAAGTCTTCATCTTTTCTATTTCACCTGCCAGTTCATTTTTATACATTCTTCTTTTAGCTTCAGGGAGATTTCTGCCATCACAGTTGGTATTTTGCAACACCTGTTTCTGCTACAGGCCATTACTCTTCTCAACTTTCTCTAGGAAATGAACGGCTTTGCTTAGTCAAATCTCATTACTCTTTCCTTAATTGCCTGAGGTCACCATTCATTATCAGAGAAAAATCTAAAGCTTTACTAATAATGCTATTGAAGACATAGACAAGATTCTCTTCTAGAAATGCTTTACAAGAAATAAGTTCCATTTAAAAGCTAAACTGCACGTATTAGGCTGCTTTCTGGTTTCTCCTGTTTGTCCCACAGATTTAACAGAATCAGTTCTGGAGGTCAGTCATGGAATCAGGAGATACACGTTTCTGGTCTGAAAGGTCTCTCATTATTAGGCTAAAAGTGCAGCAAATCACCCAGGCAGAAACTGTAACACTGTTAAAGGACAATGTTAGAGAAATAAGGTCACAACCGCACCTGGCAACACTGATTGCTGGAAACACAGCCATCATACCGTAGCTTAATATTTGACTCAGATGTTTATGATAGATTCTTAAATATAATATTATTTTTAATTGGCCAATAGAATTGTATTGCATTTATGGAGCACGATGTGATGTTCTGAAATGTGTATACAATCTGCAATGGTAAAATCAAGCTAATTAACATACTATCAACTCACTTAACATTCTTTTGTGTTGCTACATTTGAAAGTTACCCTTTTAGTTATTTCCAGATATTCCGTGCATTATTATTGACCGTGATCACCCTGCTGTGCAATAGATCTCAAAACTTATTCTTTTAGTCCAGCTGAAACTTACATCCCTTGACCAGCAACTCCTATTTCAATTAATCTGCTTGTTTAAATCTCATATATAACCGAGATCATGCAGAGTGTGTCTCTCTGTGCCTGGCTTATTCCACTTGGCATAATGTCCTCTCGATTCATCTATGTTATCCCAAATGACAGAATTTATCTTTTCTTTCTTAACTCATAGTTTAAAAGCTACAAAAGAAAACAAGCAAGTTTTAAAAAATTAATACTGAGATTTTCGGTGCTTATTTTGAGTTCAGACATTTTGAGTCTCTAAAACTGAATTCATATCTAGGCTAGTAGTAATAGTAAAATGGTGCTGACCATTTTTCTGCTTATGTGTAGGACTTTAAAATGTAATATTGAACTGAAAATTAAAAGCAACATTGTATAAGCAACTGATTGTTGAAATGAATTGTCAAACCTATAAAAATTCTGATTATGACCAGCGTTACTACCATGCAGCTAGTTAGGCATTTTCTTGTCAAATACTAAATTAAGAGTCACAAACCTGATCTCAGACCAGGCAAAGTGGGGACCAAAGAGAGACCCAAACTTTACCTATACGATGACCACTTGGATGCCTAATCCTGAATTGTACCCCAAGTCTTTAAAATAAAATAAAATAAAATAAAATAAAATTTTAGAAAGAGTCACATAAAAAAAGAAAAATTATGACTGTATGTGATGCTATTGGGCAAATTTTACAGAGGAAAGAGAAAAAATGCAGACACTTCACCATAATAGCTATACTGCCAGTAACTAAACATTCTGTCAACGTTTATGAAACTTTTCATGGTGAACTCCATTATTAGAATAAAGCAATGAGCTGGAGCTAACATTCAGAACACAAGAGATTTTGTAATATTTTCTTAATGACATTGTTTTCTTGGTACTGAGAACAGCATAGAGCTAACAAAGATTACTTACTGAAGCGACTCAAGGGTCATGACTTCAGAAGACATTTGTGAACCTCTTCCCAAACTGTATTATAATTTATGTGCCAATATTAACTTAGTTTGCCAGCATGATGCCTGATCTTCTAGCTGTATTCACAAGTTTTATAACTCACATTCTGATTCAGTTTTAATAAAACTGTAATTTGAAGCCAGTCTCTTGTACTCACCACGGTTATTACCCAGCTGCTTTCTCATCCAGAAGATTTCTCTGTTCATCTTCATATCTATTGTCTCCAACCCACACAATATCATTTTCCATTTTGATAAGTACTCATAGAACAACCTAGACATATTCTACAGCCTACACAAACCTAAAAAGATAAAAACCCAGCTACTTACAGATTTCCTTCCACGCATTTGTCTCTTCCCTCACCCACACAGTCAACTCCCTTACTCACTGTTTCTTTCAATTTTCCTGTCCTTTAAGTGTGCTAATTCACTGTTTCTTTCTGTTTTAAACGTTGTTTTTCTATTTTTTAACCATTTTTTCTTTCCTGCATTTAGCGGCCTACTTTTTTCTCTCTCTATTCTTTTTCTGTTTCTTCCTTTTTATCAATTTGCCATCCCTCCTCATGAATAATATGTTATCGATTGTGCCTTTAGTAAATAGTTGCTAAGTACTTATTCTGTGCTAGGATAAGTACAGCATAGGGATAGGGAGATGTATATAACACAATGTCCTATAAACTTCTTTCCAACATGTGTCCTCGAGGACCTTAGAGAATAATAAGGATAATAGAAAAAAAAATAGCTATGAATGTGAGTGCTGGTTTTGGCACGATGGACTACATTAAATTCAACTTCTGCCACTAAAAACAACTAGACCACTTGGATAAAATACAGCACTTAAAATTGTACCTCTAGGCTCACAATAAGGAAAAAATACATTCTAAAATGTCAAAACATAGAGGGAAAGAAGTAAATGAACAGGAACAAAAGAAACACGAGTTGACAAAATGGTGGAATGAATGGGGACTATGTACCCTGTATACAAGAACTTAGGTTTTTTTTTTTTTTTTTTTTAGTTGGAGTCTCACTCCGTCGCCCAGACTGGAGTGCAGTAGCCACTCCCGGCCACCGCAGCCTCAACCTGCTGGGCTCCGGCGATCCTTCCGCCTCAGCCTTCCAAGTAGCTGGAACTACAGGCCTGCGCTACCACGCCTGGCTAATTTTTTGATTTATTGTAGAGATGAGGTCTCGCCAAGTTGCCCAGGTGGGTCTTGAGCCCACGGGCTCAGGCAATCCACTCACCTCAGCATCCCAAGGTGCAGGATTACAGGCTGAGCCACCGAGCCCAGTTGAACTTAGGTTTTAATGTCCACATGAGGCAGAAGACAGGGTTGTGAGCCTCTGCTAGGCTGAGAGCTGGAAATATGACCCTATGCATAAAGCCAGATTACAATGTGAAAGAGTTGCAGAGTATGGTATAAGAGACAGTCAAATAGATCCAGCAAGCACAACAGAGCTCATGGGGCAGAGCCCTATCTAGATGGGAGTTTGTAAATGAGAAAGGTGACACTAAAATCAGTGGGTAACAGTACACAATAAATAGTGCTGGCACAATTGTTTGACCATATAAAAAAATAGATTTCTTCTTCATATTAAAACATTTTAAACAGTCTTTGGAGGTATAATTAACGTATAAGAACTGTGTATGTGAAAATATACAATTTGCTACGTTTTGACATATATAGAACTACAACCAAGATAACAAACATATCAATCAACCCCAAAGGTTCCCTAGCGACTCTTTATTTCTTACCCCATCACACCAGGAAGTCACTGATTTCTATTATTATACATATAATTAAATTTTCTAGAATTTTATGTAAATTGAATCATGGAATATATGATATTTTTTCATCTGACTTGATTCACTTAGCACAATTATTTTGAGGTTCATTCCAGATATTGTATTTGTCAACAGGGTATTCTTTTTTTTTTTTAATTACCAAACTGCATTAATTAGATGAACATGCCACAATTTGTATATCTACCTACTGATGGAAATTTGGGTTGTCATCAGTTTGGAATATTGCAAATGAAGTTGCTATGGTAAATCTTTCTATGAACATACATCATTTTATTTATTTTGGTTAAATACCTAGAGTGAAATAAATGGGAGATATAGTAGGTGCCTGTTCACATTTCTAAAAACAATTGCCAAGTTGTTTTTTGAAGTGATTACCCTTGTTCTATTTTCCCTTCCCATCAATATGAGTGTTCTAGTTGCCTCCCATGCTTAATGCTGTATGCGGACACAGATGGGCAGGACACAATACATTTGGTAGGCACCACTTGATTCATTTCTCTTATTTTAACAAGCACAAAAGCTGCAAGAATTTAACAGTGGAATGAAAGCTGCTGAGTAGGTCACCTGACCAACTGGTCCAGACTCTATTACTGCTGAGTTTCTTTATCATTTTAGTTCTTGTCACTAGGCTCTTTGTCACTGAGCCCACCAGGTTGGGCTCAGAATTATGCAGCTCATGATTTTAAACTAAGTAAGAATTTTCCACGTCTTCCTTTTTATAGTCAATCCAGGAATGGACTAGAGTACACTTAATTTTAAATAAGTGTGGAAAAAGATCTATTGGCAAATAAGATAAAAGCTAATACGATAAAAAATATTTTAAGTTATAAAAAGCGAATTGTTATGGTTAGAGAAAAATTGGAAAGATCGTCTTCTAGCTCCATCACATATCCTGACACACAGAAACTATTTCAGAAAAAAATTCAAATTTATAATGAGCAAAAGGTCAGCTCATCAGAAAGACTTAATGATGCTTTTCGTTTATGAACATAATTAGAGTTGCAAATCATAGAAAGCAAGAACTGACAGAACTATAAGTGAACTTAAAATCTTTTGTCGTATTTAGGAAATTAAATGCTACTCTCTCAGTAACTGATAGGACAAGCAGATTAAAAATTCCAAGACGAATGGAACAACACTATCAGCCAACTGGACTTAAGTGAGATGTACAGAAATTATACTAAAAGATGGCAGACTCCACATGTTTTTCAAATTATCATGGAATTTTGAGCAACTTAGACCATACACCAGTCCTTAAAATGATTCTTAATAAATTTTAAAAGGTTGAAATTTTACAGGGATTATTGTCTGACCACAACAGAATAAAATTACATAGCAGTAATATTTTTAGAAAATCCCATGGTTACAAAAATATAATTTTAAATAATCTATGGGTCAAGGAAGCAATCACATGTGACATTAGAAAATATTTACATTGAATAATAATTAAAACACATCATATCAACATTTCAAAAATGCAGCTAAAACAGTGCTGAGAAATAAAATCATGTCTTTAAGCTCTTATATTAGAAAAGAGAAACATTTAAAGATGTTTGATATGTTTTCAGCTTATAAAATAAGAAAAAGAGAAAAGCAGAAAGAAAGAAATAATGGGGATAAAATAAATCAACAGGGAAAACAGACTAACAATAGAGAAAATTAACTAGGTCAGAATTTTCTGTGTATAAAAAGATGAAAACAACTGATAAGTAGGACATAAAAAGGAGATAAAAATACAAATTATTAATAAGAGGAATAAAAAGATAATCAGAGAGTATTTTCATAAACATTCTAATATTGACAGTATATAAGAATAGGACAATATATAAGAATAAGAACATTTAAGAAAGAAAGAATATCAAGTTTATATTAACCTTATCTACTCTATTAAAGGATAAAGAAGAAAGAAACATTCCACTTGTTTTATGGGGACAGCATTACCATGATTTCAAAACCTGATCAAGGCACTTCAATAAAATAAAACGAAGAATAATGTTCCTCATGTACAAAAATGCAATAACTTGTAGCAAAAACTTTGTGAATCAAATCTTGCAATCCATAAAAAGGAATACAGTATGCCTAAATTAACTATATGCCAAAAGTTCAGTTAAAAAAAAATCAGTCATGTAATTTACCACAGTAACAGAATAAAAAGAAAACAAAATATTATCCTCTCAATATTTGCAATAAAAGCACTGCACAAAATTTAGCATACGTTAATGCTTAAAAACTCTCTGCGGTATATGAATTAAAGGTTACTTCCTTACTTTGAAAACTCTGTAGCTAACATCACACTTCATGGAAACACTGAGAACTTTCCTCTAAGATTGGAAATAAGATATTGATATCCACTCAAATCACTAGGTTAAGAATGTATCTGGACCACTCCCTCATAGGAAACACAAAATTAAGTTGAAAAGGATTACAGCTTTTAAGACCTAGTAGAATAAAAGAGATGATTTACTCTCTAGATTTAATTCTGACAGAAAGATAAATTAGTTCCTTTAAGTTGTGTACATTAAATACATACAAGTTTATATTACCTAAAACTTCAATAAAATAATTTTAAAAGGAACATAATTGCAATAATAGGGAAAATGATAATATGCCCAGTAAATGGTTATCAAAAATTATTTTTCAAGATTATTTTTGGAAAAAATACTGAGAGTGGGAGTGGTGTTGGTAACAGTGTTGTTTTTCCTTTAAAAAACATTTCTGAGTAGATTAACCACTCACATCATACAAAAATAAAAATTATATTTTTAAAAATGAGCCCCTCCAACATAATACTATGCATAATCAAAGAAAGTATGGTGTTTGTCTACGCTTATATTATCCTAAGGTAAATACTTAGGTAAATGTGATATGCATGCATATATCTTCTAAATAAAAATTAAATTAGTTAAGGCATTGACTAATAGGTAATGCTCTGCTGTTTACCATTTAACCAGTGAAATTATACTGGTGCTTTTGCAAGTTACTGCATTCATTCACATTTTTGGAGAAATTTGCATATGATTTCTTATCTAAAAACAAAAGTCTCTGGCTGGGCTCGGTGACTCAGTCTGTAAACCCAGCACTTTGGGAGGCCGAGGCTAGTGGGTTGCCTGAGCCGGTGGGTTTGAGACCAGTCCAGGCAACTTGGCGAGACCTCGTCTCTATAATAAATGAAAAAAATTAGTCGGGCGTGGTAGCGAGCGCCTGTAGTTCCAGCTACTCGGAAGGCGGAGGCAGAAAGATCGCCAGAGCCCAGCAGGTTGACACTGGAGTGGCTGTGAGCCTGTGTGCCTCTGGCAACCAGTCTGGACAACCGAGTCAGACTTCAACTCAAAAAAAAAAGTCTCTATCCTTATAGAGTTTACCTTATCTGGAGTAGTAGAATGACAGCAAACAATACACGTAAATTTTAGTTTTGGATACATTATATAATTATTAGCAGTTGCATAACATATATACACTGTATATGCATACATTAGAAATACAATTATTAAATTTCTTTCTGGGGAGACTAATAATGAAATGACTGTGATACATTTAAGTTAAACTCAGAATCATCTAGTTACTTTATCAGTAAAATAGCACAGCCAGTAATTATTCTTATATGCCTTACTTTCACATTCCTATAAGTTTAAAATTTAGTCTGCTTTCTTGAGCTTTACTTTTTTTACCATGTTAACTCTCACTTGGAAGATACACTGATACCTACCACCTCAGCTTGTGTGTATATTTATATATCTTTTTATGACAACAAAGTAATGGCAACTAGCATGTCGTGAGTGCCTTTACTATGTGCTAGCCACCCTACTTAGGTCTTCACATTTATTCCATCTTTTATCCTTCTTCACAACTCTAGAAAGTATACCCTGTTAGTATATTCACTTCACAAAGGTATTATCTAAATAATTTACAAAAACTCACATAACAGTGTTGGAATTGAACCAAATTTATCATAACGAATATACTCACAGGGATACTCACTTATCATATACTTTATGAAAAAAAAATTCAAGAGCAGAAAACACAAAGTAAGAGTTTAAATATTTCTAAATTCAATGATCATTATAGACCCAATTGATTTGTAAATGGATAATGATACATTTAAAATATTTTGAAGATAAATGACTGCCTGCAATCTCCATCTGAATTTAATGAAGTGTTATAAATTTACTTTCTATAATTTGAATCAAGATATTTATTTCTATAACTTATAGATGGGTTCCTGCATAAGTAACTGAATACAAGGTGTCAAATCAATTTTACCACTCTGAACCCCTGATGCCCTGAAACATGGCATAACCATGTCTGTTGCATCTCTGATATGTAGCCAACACCCAAAGAAATACTTCTAGATTATACATGTCCAAGAACCAACATCCCACTCTGCCCTCTCCTCTCGTCACTCTACTCCCTGAGCTGTATATTAATAATCATTAGCCTTTAGAGAAGGCATAGGCCTTACCAGCATGATATACAGCAGGTAATTAAGTAGATACGTTGTATGTTGCCTACCAACCCTATAACACATGAATGCTACAGATAGTAGTGTTTTGTCTAGCAATGACATAAAATAATCATATAGGGAACTGTTTGAAGGAAGGATGACTGTAAAAATGAGGGTTTTTATTTCCTGACATATACCTCACTCTAATACCATGAAAAGTTTCATCAGTGTTATGTGAGCACACTCCACATTCTGTCACACTTAAGAAGGTTTTGAAATGTACATTTTGTATTTGCTTAACTACTTTCCTACCAGGTTACATTTCAGGCTGGCTTGTCTTGAATACTTGCCTTTAAAAATTGGACAAAATAATACTGAAGAAACAGAGATAAAAAATAAAGAGTATATAAACACTGTTTTTAAAATTTGACACAGAGGTTGTACTCATGAAAATTGCAAAAATGTCCTTGCTAATCGCCTGGAGTAAAAATGCAGTTAATACATAAACTTACCCTGGTTTTGTGTCATTTACTACACAGTGATAGGTAAATGTTCCAAACATCTGAACTCCTAAAATTCCATAAAGAAGTAGAAAGAAAAGTAGGAAAATTGAAACGCTCCATATTTGTTCTCCTGATCGCCTAGGGAAAAGAAAAGCAGGTACAATGGGTACGACTTACAAAGATTTCATCAAGGTTTCCTCCTAACTTATGTAAAAGTAATGCTTACTTTAAAATATTTGTAATTCTGGTCCTTGGCAGTTCAAATCGGAAATAAATCCGGAATGCACGGATCATGATCAGTGGCCGTGGGATCCTCAACATGCCCCAAGGTGACATCTGATCAACTATATCAGCAATTTCAAACACCTGCAAGTTGAAAGATGGATGCATGAGTTTAGATTTTCCCTTAGCATTGCTTGTGGTCATGAAATACACAGACAGCATCATAAGGAGGTACATTTTCTACCTTGAATTCAACCTTACATTATTTTCCACCAATATCAACTTTCTTTTGAGTAATTCTGAAACTACAGTTACCTTAAGAGAAATAACTACATGAACTAATGAAAATGCCATTAATCTTGTTCATTTCTTGGTTAATTCATTAAGGTACAGTCTATTACAAAAGAAAGTGCCAGCTTAGAATATAGACGAAGTATGCTAAGTCTTCCTCACTAATAATGTTGTTTGGTGAAGGTCTTAGAATATATAGAACATGAAGAAAGGGTTAAAAATATTATGAAAAAATAATTGCACCACTTGTTCACAGAGGCAAAATGGGAATTGTAAAATGTCTATCAATCACACAATAGTTATTAAATGGAAAAGAACACATTAATATGCAGGTGGAAATTAGATTGTTGGAGAGGTGAGCTTTATAAAAATAAGGAAGGAGAGCCTGTCGACAAGCACTATGATGAATTGTCAAAATGGATTATGAATTTTTATTCTGAATTTTAAAATGAAGAATACATAAATAACCTCTAGAGATCTGCTGTATAGCATTGTACCTACAAACAACAATAATGTCTTTTACACTTAAAAATTAGTTAAAAGAGTTTATCTTATGTTAAAAGTTCTCTTAGCCGGGCTCGGTGGCTCAGCCTGTAATCCCGCACCTTTGGGAGGCTGAGGTGAGTGGATTGCCTGAGCCCGCGGGTTTGAGAGCAAGACCTCATCTCTACAATAAATAAAAAAATTAGCCGGGCGTGGTAGCGCGCGCCTGTAGTTCCAGCTACTTGGAAGGCTGAGGTGGAAGGATCACCGGAGCCCAGCAGGTCGAGGCTGTGGTGGCCGGGAGTGGCCACTGCACTCCAGTCTGGGCGACAGAGTGAGACTCCAACTCAAACAAACAAACAAACAAACAAAAAACAAAAAAACAAAAAAAACCCAAAAAGTTCTCACCAAAATGAAGTTGAAACAAATCAAATCAAAATAGTACAATAACTTAAGCTTAATTAAATGCAAAATCATTCCCAAATGAATGCATGAAAATGAATTCTTATTTTCTAATAAAATACCTTTGCAAT
>CAUYQG010017813.1:0-15929 GCA_963574415.1 Tarsius wallacei
ACACACACACACACACACATCAAAACAAACTGGAAGCAAAACAAAATGAAAAACAGAAAACACACACACACACTCATTCACCCAACACAAAACAAAAGGAGAAGAAGAAAAGTAAAGAGAAAAAAATCGACCCCTCACACATACATTCACACACACATTAAACTAAAGAGAACAAAAACAACAACAAAACCCCAAAACTGAAAGATTAACGCTCATTCATGTACACACATAAACAGAAAACAAAAAAATGAAAGAAGAAAGAAAAAAAGAGAAAAAAGGTGAGGGGAATGCAAATCGAACCCTCACATGCACATTCACAAAGAAAAAAGAAAAAAAAATTAAATCTGTCCTCTTGTGGCTGATTCTATAATTGTTCCTCTCAGATGTGGTCACATTCACTATCTCCCCAGAATGCTGCCCAGGGAAGTGGGCGGGGGACGGTGGGGGGCGTAGAGGGGGAGTTCAGTCCTCCCCTCTCACTCTCATATGGGCAGGAGGATCCTCTCTGATGGGGAGGTGCAGGATTGTCTCTTCCCCAGGCACTGGCAGGGGGATGCCCAGCCAGGCTTATCCTGCAGTAGAGTCCTCCTATTGTGGCTGTCATCCAGAAAATAAAAATAAACATAAATAGAACTAGAGATGTTGGAACTAGCAGACAAGGACAGCCAATAGCTATAGTAATTTTGTTCCTCATGTTAAAGAAAATCAAGAAATGCATGATAATGATTGGGAGGAAAATGGAAGGTTTAAAAAAGACCATGAGGTACCTTATAAAAATAAAAAAAGCAACATCTAAAGTTAAAAAATGCATGTTTTATAATGAACAGGAGACTGGATATTTCAGAAAAAAATAAAATTAAAAACACAGCAAGTAAAACTAATCATAATGATACACAGAGGAGAAAAAAAATCAGAAGATTCATTATTGTTAAGATGTCACTTCCCCCAAACTGATCTGTAGATTCAAATTGGTCACAAAACACCCCAGATTTTGTCAAAAGCAACAAGCTCGAAACTGGGCTCAGTGGCTCAGCCTGTAAACCCAGCACTTTGGTAGGCAGAGGCGAGTGGATTGCCTGAGCCCGCGGATTTGAGACCAGCCCAGGCAACTTGGCAAGACCTTGTCTCTACAATAAATCAAAAATTAGCCAGGTGCAGTAGCGAGCGTCTCTAGTTTTGGCTATTTGGAAGCCTGAGGCGGAAGGATGCTGGAGCCCAGATGGGTGGCCGTCAGTGTGAGTACCACTGCACTCCAGACTGGGCAACGAGTGAGACTCCGACTCAAAAAAAAAAAAAGAGACAAACTGTATAAAATTTACAAGACTTTAAGGCTTAGGAGAATTTACAGTATTAAAATAAAGTGGTATTAACATAAGATAGGTCAAAGGCGTAGAATAAAAAACCCAGAAATGGATTGGATAATAACAGGCTTTTCAACAAATGGTGCTAATTTTTATTTTTAGACAGTCAAGATATCTTCTTGTTAGACTTAAGTGTTATAAATTTCTGACTGAAGAGGCTAGGAAAGGACACCAGAGTCGGGTGGTAAAAGAAGATTGTCTTTACATTTCCTAAATTAATATTAAGTTCAGTCGCTATGGTCCAGGCCTACCACAGCCTTTTCTCACATAAAGGAGATACAAGTGAAAGTTAAACACCCGTTGTTTCCTCCAAAAGATCTGGGAATAGGTAAGGGATACACACTTGGAAAAATCAGGAACATTCACCAGTCCCCACATCACCCCACAAATTAAAGAGGCAGGATCCAAAAAGGTAATGAAATCTCTGAATCCTAGAAGTGTTTTTCCATAGACACAAACAGATACTGGTTGCATTTCTGCAAGTCCAAATCTTTCTTAACCATTGTTGTCTGTGCTTATCTGCACCTCTGCTGCTTTCTGCTCCTCAGATCATTTATCAAAAATAAATTCCTGCCCGGGCATGCTGGCACGTGCCTGTAGTTCTGGCTACTTGGAAGGCTGAAGCGGAAGAATCGCCTAAGCCCAGCAAGTCGATGCTGCTGTGGCTGTGAGCGTGCTACCGCTCTCCAGCCTGGGTGATAGAGTGAGATTAACCCCCAAAATAATAATAACATAAAATAACTTCCTATTTCACTTTGAATCTTTTATAAATTTGAGAAAGAAAAATAAAAACAGCCCTTAAAACATCAGTTTCACAGAACAGCATTGTCAGGCAAGGTCACTCCGTGGCCATAATGGAGTGAAGGAAAAAAAAACAACAACCCAAGACCACTCCAAAATTATGTTTGAACACAGGCAAACAAAAAATCCTGAAAAATGACCAAACATTCTTCTCCCCAGTTAAAAAGTGACTATTACTGACTTACCACTGCTCCTTTTCTCCTGCCTCACAGATAAAAATATTACATAGAATTGCCCTGTTTTTGACAGTGTCCAAGCCAGAGCAGAATTGCTTCCTTGAATATTTCCCCAAGTCACCTAACTCAAGTTCCTTCTACCACACTCTTTCTGAGACACACTGCATTTCCCATGGTGTGCTGTCCCTCTCACTGTGGTAGACAATAAAACCAACTTTGTCAGATTACAGGTGTGTTCCAGGTGGTCTTCAACCAGAAGTTATCAGCACACTTAATTGTGTAAGTCTGAGACATCAATTCTTACTGGCTTCTACTCTGTTCCTTTTGACTTCCCAGTTCTCAAGGTCTTCTCTTTTTCAGTTTAATGCTCAAAATCACTGTTTTTGGGGGAAGATTAAGAAAGATTTGGACTTGCAGAAATGCAACCAGTATCTGTTTGTTTCTATGGAAAAACACTTCTAGGATTCAGAGATTTCACTACCTTTTTGGATCCGGCCGCTTTAACCTATGGGGTGATGTGGGGACTGGTGAATGTTCCTGATTTTTCCAAGTGTGTGTCCCTTACCTCTTCCCAGGTCTTTTGGAGGAAACAACAGGTGTTTAACTTTCCCTTGTATCTCCTTTATGTGAGAAAAGGCTGTGGTAGGCCTGGACCACAGCGACTGATCTTAATATTGATTTAGGAAATGTAAAGACAATCTTCTTTTACCACCCGACTCTGGTGTCCTTCCTAGCCTCTTCAGTTACTACTGTCCAACATGCAAGACCATGGGCATTTCTTCAACATTGTGTCTGCTTTAGCATCTTTGGACTTTCTGCATTTTATTCCCAGTTTGAAATGTCCTACTTCTGCTCTGCCATCTAAATTCAGCTTCCACTCATCCACTGTTCTCTCTTATTTCAGACTGACTGATTCACTTCCTTTTCTGTGCACTCGTAAGTGTTTGTACATATCTAAATTACAGAACTTGTTATGTTGGGTTAAAGTTTTCCCCTTCTCTTTAAATTGCCAAATATTGTACACATTTATGGTGTACAACATGATATTTTAAAACTGAGTTATACTTTTTTTGTTTTTAGTCTTTGAATTCCTCTGAGTCAGAAAGCTCCTCTGACTGATATTCCCATCATTAATGCTTATCATATTATCTGGAACATACTAGGCAGTCAACGAAAGGGTGATGAATAATTGAATGCATGAAATGCTTGCATTAATTTGTCTGTCTACTCACTCCACTTTCCAAAGGTACAGAGTTATGAATACACTCAATTAACATATATGTGTTGAGTACATAATATATGCCGGACATGAGAAAAGTTTCCAGGTATTTTTGGCTAAGTTATATCCTGAAGAGAACTCCAAACCAGGGTAGAGGCATTCATATCTTGGACTGAGGGTTTTAAGATGTCAAAACTATCTAGAAACAGCTCATAATGAGGTTACAAAGTATAAGACGCAATGTAGAGTTCGATATAAATCTATGGGATGTGGTATTACTATGTTTTTTGAAGGGTAGAATTTGGAACCGCCCTTCAACAATGAACACACAGCCAAGCACGGCACCCAATAAACAGAGTAGATTGAGAGCTACTGTGACAGATTTTCTGGAAAATCTGACACAATCACTGTAACCCAGCAGCATTAGGCAATGGACAGCATCCTTGTACATGAACTCCAGAGAATCTTTGATCCAGTTGTTATGAAGGTGGAAATTAATTCAAAGAAAACAAAAGAAAAAAATCACTGTAAACAGAATTTTATAAGCAAGTGATGAACAAAATCCCAATGTCCAGCAATAGGGGAAGATGCACCCCTAAGGCATTAATGTAACATACACAGGCACAATAAATAATATATATAGACATGTCAGAGAGTGATGAATAAAATGAGAAAATGTAGAACACAAAACAGTTCATGCACAATGTATAAAGTACAAAGTGATTGTGTCAGATTTTTCAGAAAATCTCAGTCACAGTAGCTCTCAATCTACTCTGTTTTTTGGGTGCCGTGCTTGGCTGTGTGTTCATTGTTGAAGGGCGGTTCTAAATTCTACCCTTCAGAAATTATAGTAATACTACACCCACGGATTTACATCAAACTCTACATTGCATCTTATACTTTGTAACTAGGTAAATAAAAAACTAGACGATAGTAGTAGTAGCAGTATACTTGAAGTACTTAAAGTAAAATTTGTGTTCTATGTGATTTAAACAACCAATTAATCTGGTCTGTAGTCTTGTTCTTACTGATAGCCTTATTTCCTCTCTGACTTTTAGTGCAACAACCTTCTTAACAGTAGTGAAAACAAGCAAACAAACAAAAACTGCCTACCTTACAACGTGACCATTAAATTAAATATAGTAATGTTCCCAGTGTCTCCACATACTAAATGTTCCATTTACCCACCTGCTTCCAGAAAGCACCCTAATCCCTCCTCGCTCATTTATGTGTTCAGAGCAGAGACTTCTATGGACTTTCCATAGTACTTGACCAACTGCCTTTTACAGAAGACATATATTTCTTAAGTTAGTGCCAGAAGATATATATTTCTTAGTTGACATTACTCCTCTTCCTTGAGTATTTGTCTGCATGTTCTGAGAAAAACCTAATATGGGTATTTTGATTTGGCTCACTTAAGTGGGAAGGGCATCACAAAGCAATGATTATATTTTTAAAAAATAAATTTTATTGTATATACTTCAAGTCTATAACCTGATGCCATGCAATACATATATGGTAAAATGGTTACGGTGGAGAAGAAAATTAACATATCCATCATCTCACATAGTTACTTATTTTTTTGTGGTAAGAGAGCTAAGCTACTCATTTAATATGAATAACATTCTGTACAATTGTTTACCTATAGTTCTCACGTTGCACACTAGATCTCAATACTCAATCATCCTACTTTTCTGCTACTTTGAGATAAGTTCTCACCTGAAAATTTGTCTCCACACCAGTCTCTGCCGATGTCCTTAGAACAAGTGATGGACAGCAGAAGATGAAAATTGCCCCAAGGCAGTCAGCTCAGCAGGACCCTGCAGAATGAGTTTTGGTGTGTCTCCTCTAGAAATTTTTGAGCCGATGCTTGTAATGTGGACCTTGTACTATGCTGACAAAAATATTTGGTGTCTGCTTTAGAGGAATTCAACGTTTTTCCTCATGCTCTGAGTTGGCTCTGCAAGGATAGTAGGTTGACAGTATGTCCTCTGGGTTTCTTGTCCCAAAACACCACAATGTTCTTTGCTCCCACGTGTCCTGCCTTTACTGTGCAAATCAAAGCTGTGTGAAACCAACAGGCTAGAAACTGAACATTGGCTCAGATTATGTAGGCAGTACTCTCTTTCTCTCTTTCCCATTCTCAAGAACTACAATAAAAGTAAGGTATGGGGAGAAACATAGATGAGGTCTGAAGTGCAGAATCTGATCTTTTTTATTCTTCTATTTACACAGAAGAGATAATTACTTGCATGAAGTGATAAAAGCTATTAGAATCTCCCTTTTTCTGGATAAGCTGTGTCCTTTCCTCTACCTGTTTTGAGGCTGCAGTTAAACATCCCCAAAAGACTCAATGTGACAATTTCTTAGTCTCATTTTTGTATGGAAAGAAACTGAGGCTCAGCATGGCTGAATTATTTAGGCATTCATCCCAGAGGCTTTTCACTCCAAAGTCCTCACCACTTCACACTATACTCGCTATATCATCCTCAAGAAAGAAAGGAGGGTTCATAGTAAAGACATTTTGAGTCTCAGTGCCACTGCGAAACAACCAAGGAAATTTGACGCTCTCCAGGTCTTTGTCCTCCTCTTATGTTTCCCAGGTTAGTCATCAGCTTCATTATGGATGAAAGGCACTCTTATTGGAGGAGCAGGGATAGAAGTGGCTATTGTTGATCCTGAGAAACAAAAAGCTTGTGTGTTTCTTGACTCCATGGACAAGTACAGAACATGTTTGCACATAATTAACTCTGTCCTCTCTAGAAGTCCTGCCTCCCTTAGAACATTGGTTCTCAAATTTTCTCCGGAGGTTGTCATTACAATCATCCATTACTCTTTTCCCAAGGCCAAAGTCCACGGAGATTGTTCTGTCACTATCAACAGAGTGGACCCCTGGACTTCGATTGAGTTCCTATCTTGCAAAGGCTGATTGCAACAAAAGAGTGGGGTCCTCCCTTACCCCAATCCCAGAAACAAGACTCCTCCTCCTCTCTCTCCTTCTGCCCCCACACTCCCTCTGCCTGGCAAAAGACCAAGAGTGTCTGCTGCCCTTGTATCTTGGAGTAACTCACCTTTGAACCTCTCAGGGTTGTTGCCCCAGCCGTAAAAAGCATATGTTGTACTAGGTAATGAAGAGTATTGCCTATCTTCGTTGACTTTGTTGTCTTTATTCTTGCTGTGCTGTATGCAATAACAGATATAAACCTTCTCCCACACTTTGGGTTCAGACACAAGAGAAACAATTCAGGAGAACTAGCATCAGCTTTGTCATCCTAAATGGTTTTTATCTGGGGTATGGGTCGAAGTGCTGGCAATAAATGACAGAGTCAGTGTAGCACTGTGAGAATGATGACCCCAAACTAAAAGGGATTGGATCTTGACTGTGCTATTTACTGACGATGTGACATTGGGTGAATTATTTTAAATCTTTCCTTGCCTACATTTCTGTTTCATTTAAGAGAAGTAAATAATAGTACTTCTTAGGCTTTGAGAATAAATTAAAGGCTCATCCTGTGTCCTTTCTTAGAAGGACCTGTCCTTAGTTGGAATTCAGTCCACTTGGTTGCCCTGTGCTCCCAGGTCCCTGATGAACTTCAGAACATGTATGATTTTGTAGTTCGCTTAAGCATTAATGTGCTGGCTATGCTTTTTTTTTAGATTTACAAATTCTAAGTAGAAGCAGAACTAAAATAGTTTCTTCTTAATTTTAGTATGCATAGCTATAATTGTCCAGACAAGTTCCTGATATGCGGGAAGCACATAGAAATGTTTTATTAAATTAAGAGTTATCTAATACAATGCATTATGCATCTGCCAATTTACGAATAAAACATTAGTAGAGTGTTACCTTCCTGTTCACCCAATGCCTGTGCAGCCATTATGTCTTGGATGTAAATAACTTTTTTATTTAATTTCACAAGCTGGAAATTATTTCATAGCTGGAAAGAACTTGCCTTGAATCTCAGATGAGACTTTGGACCTTTGAGCTGGTGCTAGAGCAAGTTAGGACTTTTGGAGACTATTGGGATGGAATAATTATATTTTGTAATGTGATAAAGCCACAAGATTTGAGGGGGCAGGGGAAGAGCACTATGGTTTAGGTATGAGCTGCTTATCCCCTCCAAATCTAATGTTAAAATTTGATCCTTGATAGAGGAAGGGCCTGGTGGAAGGTGTCTGGATCATGGCAAAGGATCTCTCATGAATGGCTTGGTGCCATCCTTGCCATAATGAGCTCTCGTTCTATCAGTTTCCATGAGAACTGAGTGTTAAAAAGAGCCGGGCGCCGCCTCCCTTTCCTCTCTCTCTCTCTCTGCTTGCCTCTTGCTATGTGATATCTCCATACCTGCTCCCCTTTTCCACTCTGCCATGAGTGGAAGCAGCCTGAATCCTCAGCAGATGCTGGCGCCCTGTTTCTTGTACAGCCTGCAGAATCATGAGCCAAATAAAGTCTCTTTTATTTAAAAATTACCCAGTCTTGGGTATTCCTTTGTTGAAACACAAATGGAGGAAGACACTACCACATCCCCAGTGGTAGAATACAGCTGATAATTTTGGAATAGGATCCTGAGCTCAGAACAAATTCTTGCCCCTCTTTAGGGCTGGAGGATTTTTTATTTATTTTACTTATATAGGTCTTTACTTGTGCCTTGAGAGTTCAGGGTTTGTTGTCCTTCCACCAGCAGCTTAAGAATTTTACTTTATAGGAGAAGGGAGTCAGGCAGGAGCTGGCCTTTGTGTCTTTTCAACAGTTACATTTCCTGCAAAACCAGGGGAGGCACTTTCTGACCTGCCGTTTGTCTACAGTCTTTAATGTTAGCACCTGGAAATGTGGAACATTAAAGGCCTTTGGAAAAGAGTGCTTGAGTTGGTGAAACTCCTCTTGTGTCTTCAACTCTCGGGGATTTTATATTGTCATAATATCTCATTTTTAGCCCTTAGCAAGCCAATCAAATTTTAACTGATTTTTTTAAAAAACCAGCTCGTACAGAAGCTGCCTGTACTCTGCCACGGGTGAGAAAGTTCATGTCCATGTATTCTCTCTTACTTCAGAAGTATCAGTCCTTTTTTTTTTTTTTTTTGGAAATTCAGGCTATTTAGTTGCCCTGTATCCCGAGCTCTCTAATCAATTTCAGAATATGTAGGATTTTATAGTTGATTCAGTCTTGTCTCATCGTTAGGGTGGGAGCAACGCTTTCCCCGGCTTTTAAAATCTTAGAAAGAGAATTACAGTTGCATTTTCTTGACTGAGATATGTACTACTTTTGGTATTAGTCTACATGTGATATGAAGGGTTAGAAATGGCTGGAAAAAGGCAGTCTTTTTTTGTTTTAACTTAACAATTTTTTTATTTTAAAATTGTGGGATACACTTCAGGGTTAGGTATATAAATATTCACTGTGCAGGTACCCTTGTTGATGAGGTGTGCTCCCCTTCTCCAGGCAGATTTCCATCCCGTCTCCCCGCTCTCTCTCCCCCACAGTTTTCCGCTAGAGGTCTACTTATGAGTGAAAACATGTGATACTCAGTTTTTTGTTTCTCTGAAAGATCACTCAGTATTATAGACTCTAATTCCATCCAAGTTGCTGCGAAGTTCATGATTTTGTTCCTCTTTATGGCTCCATAATATTCCATTGTGTATATGTACCACATTTTTTAAATCCAGCCCTCTTTTGATAGGCAGCACAGTTGGTTCCATGTTGCTATTGTGAACAATGCTGCTATGAACATACGTGTGCAGGTATCTTGGAAAAAGGCAATCTTAAGTCTTCATTAATTATAACTAGTTAGGCTATATACATTGCACTGATTTTGGGGGGAAGTAAAAGACAGGTTATGGTCTGAGTTTTTTTTTTGTCAACTAAATTAAGTATAAAAATGACATGACCATCCTACATGACCACCTCCTATGGATAGTACTATCCATTGTCATGAGATCATTCCACCAGTTATAATGCATAACTGAGGGGTTTTTGCTTTAAGTTCTTTATAAGGAGAAAAAGTGCACCAAGGGTATTGGATAGCAAAACACTTGAACTGGTTTTAGATACTTAAAGCACAAGTAGTCTTTATCCTTGATTGACACAGAAAAGCCAGAGTTCCACAGTAAGAGCATAATACACTTTAGTAGAGCTGCAAGTTTGTTTTCTCTGGGTTTTGATATGACAAAAAGCCTCAATTGTATCCCAATAATACTAATATATCTTCTTCCAGCAACAGGGCTTTTTCTTCATTTACATGTTGCTTACAAAAGAACATTGTTGAGAAGGTTAATGTAATATACCATTGTCTGGGTCTGCTCAAGCTGCAACAACAAAAATATCATAGACTGCTTGGCTTAGACAAAAACGTTTTTTTTTCACAGTTCTGGAGACTGGTAAATTGAAGTTCAAAGTGCTAGAAGACTCAGTATCTGGCGATGGCCTGCTTCCTAGTTCATGGACTACCATCCTCTCAACATGTGTTCACATGGCAGAAAGAGACTTCTGGTATGATGTTGAATAAGAATGGTGATAGTGGACATCCCTCTCTTATTCCTGTTCTGAAGGGGAATGTTTTCCACTTTTACCCACTAAGTATGATGTTGGCTATGGTTTTGTCATATATGACTCTTATTAGTTTGAGATATGTTTCTTCAATGTCTCATTTTTTTGTTTTGTTTTGTTTTTTGAGTTGGAGTCTCACTCTGTCACCCAGGCTGGAGTGCAGTGGCACACTCTTGGCCACCGCAGCCATCACCTGCTGGACTCAGGTGATCCTTCCACCTCAGCCTTCCAAGTAGTCAGAACTACAGGTATGCACTACCACACCCAGCTAATTTTTTAAAAAAAATTATTGTAGAGACGAGGTCTCACCATGTTGGTCTCGAACCTGCGGGTTCAGGCAACCCTCTCACCTCAGCCTCCCAAAGTGCTGGGATTAAAGGCTCAAGCCACCATGCCCAGTCCTCTGGCATTTTGAAGCCTTTTCTGTATTCACATTTTGTTTCATAGGCATCTAGAAAATGGGCAATAACACCCCACATAATTATGAGGTCCACCCTGGTATTTCCCTTCTTTCTCCTTGCTTATGCTTTGGTTTTTGAACATCTGCCCAGCTCACCAATTATTCCCTGAAAAACTTGTATATTCAAAGTGGGCTCCAAGTGTCAAAGGAGCCAAGAAACCAAAGAATGAGGCAGACAAATCCAGTTTGTTGGTAAAGGGTGGTTTATTAAAGGAACTTACAGATGGAAGTGTGGTCCTGAGCAGCCACAAGACAGGTATATCTTTGCAGCTGTTACCCTCAGACCTATATGGTATATAGGGCTAATATATCATAGGGAAAAGATATATTTGCTCTGTGAAACAATGAAAGACATGTCACAAAAAATAGGCAAGAATGCTATGTGTGTTGCAGTCTATAATTTTTGCAATAATATTAAGGTTAACACTTACACTAGAGATAGTGAATAAAGTAGAAATCAGAAGGCATTTACAAGAGTAGGGCTGATCAGAAGTCAGCATGGAAGACTAGAATCCAAGACAGAGTCACTTTTATCTCCATACCTGGCTAGAGCAATTAGACAAGAGAAAGAAGTAAAGGGCCATCCAAATTGGAAAGGAAGACATTAGATTAGCTTTGTTTGCAGATAGCATGACATTATACCTAGAAAAACCTAAAGATGTCGCCAAAAGACTGTTAGAATTGACTAGTAAATTCAGTAAAGTTGCAGGATAGAAATCAACATATAAAAATCAGTAGCATTTATATATACCAATAATGAACAATATTTTAGAAATCATGAGAACAATCTCATTTATAATAGCTATAAAAATAAAAAATACCTGGGAATAAATTTAATCAAAAAAAGAAAGATCTATATAAGAAAAACTCTAAAACTCCGATGAAAGACTAGGAGAGGAAACACACATGGAAAGATATTTTATGCTCATGAATTGGAATAATTAATTTTGTTAAAATGACAGTATCACTCAAAGAAATTTACAGATTTAATGCAATTCCTATCAAAACACCATTGATATTCTTCACAGAAATAGAAAAAATATTCTGAAACTTATATCAAACCACAGAAAACCAAAGCAATCCTGAGCAAAAAGAACAAAGGTGGAGACATCACTCTACTTGACTCTTCAAAATGTATTACAAAGCTATAGTAACCAAAACAGCGTGGTACTGTGATAAAAACAGACACACAAAACAGTGGAACAGAATACATAACCCAGATATAAATCCACACATTGACAACTAAGTCATCTTCAAAAAACGCAGCAAGAACATACAATGGGGGGGGGCAATGTTTTCTCCATAAATGGTGCTGTGAAAACTGGATAGCTATATGCAAAAGAATAAAACAAGATTCCCATCTCTCACCAAACACAAAAATAAAATAAAAATGGCCTACAAACTTAAATCTAAGACCTAAAACTATGAAGCTACTGAAAGAAAACTTTGGGAAAATACTCCAGGACATTGAACTACACCAAGTTTGTGTGTGTGTGTGTGTGTGTGTGTGTGTGTGTGTACATGCACACATGCGCAAGACCGCAAAAGCATGAGCAATCAAAGGAAAAATAGATAATTGAGGTTACATCAAACTAAACAGCTTCTGCACAGCAGATGAAACAAACCACAAAGTGTAGAGACAGAATAGGAGAAAATATTTACAAACCATACATCTGACAAGGGGTTAATACCTAGAACATATAAGGAGCTGAAACACCTGAATAGAAAAGAAAATCCAATTATAAATAGGTAAAAGATAAAATGCCTTGTGTGCATCAAAAAGATAGTCAATAGCCTTGTATCAAAATGACCTGTATGTGTGGCAAAAGGGGAATCCTCATACACTGTTGGTAAGGAGTGTAAATTAGCACAGCCACTATAAAGAATGTATGATTAGTGAGGTTGAACATTTCTTCATGTGTCTGTTGGCTGCTCGGATGTCTTCCTTTGAGAAGTGTCTGTTCATATGTTTTGCCCATTTTATAATGGGGCTGTTTATTTTTTTCTTTTCTGCATGTTTGAGTTCCCTGTAGATCCAAGATGTTAAGCCTTTGTCAGACCTGGCTTTCACACATAATTTTCTCAGGAGCCCTCTCCAGAATTTCCAGACACTCCAACATAACTTATAGTCTTTTCTGTATTCCTCTGGGGTTTTACACTCCTACTTTCACCACAACTTGTTACAGTCCTTCTTGGATATTGGATAGGCATGTATATTAACTTTAAATCTCCAAGGCTGCAAGTTGAAGTCATCCAGACATACATATGCATCTCTGAACACTTTTAACTCTCAATCTAGGTCTCCTATAAACCAGCACTTCATCATAACTGCCAAGTACTTAGTTATCCCAAAATTCAGGAGATTAAAATCTCTCTTCTTGTGGTTATAACATTTTATTCTCTCATCAATCTATCAACAAAAGACCAATTCAACAGAGGCCTTGTGATGTATTAGATTGAAATTCTGTCTACATTCATCTCCATATTTCTCAAATGGTCATTATTTATTTACTTATCAAGAGTGCCTATTACTTTCTTTCAAAATCCAAACTCCTCAGCACCACATTTAAGGTACTCTATGGTTTTGATTCATCAAAATCCCTAGTCTTTACATCCATGGCATTCCTCTATTGAGTCTCTGTTCCAAAAACGTTGGATCACTTACCACTTCTTGACCTTTCGCACCTCCCTTCCATTATTCTTGGCATACCCTCTGGTCAGAATGCCCATCCCCACATGCTATGCTTACTAAAATGATCATTTTTCAAGGTCCAGGTCCAATGCTACCTTTTTATAAAATTTACCTGATCCTTCCAGTGAAATTTAACATCTCCTTCCTCTGTGCCACCATGGTAGTTTTTTGCTTATAGCTCTTCTGAAAACTTGCCATACTCTATCTTCCAGTTGTGTGCTTATCTACGTCATGTCCCCCAGTGAGCAGTAAGTTCCAGTGTATAGAGACCATCTGCAGTTCATTTCAGTCTACCTACTGTGTTCTCATGAAAACACTTCCTTTACATGTGGATCACTGTCCATAGCCATGCTCATTTCAGCTTAGGACTGAGGAGAGCCTAAAAACAATGTGATTTGTAGATTGGATTGTACATCTATGTTGAAAAACACTGTTGCCACTTTAAGTTTTAATGATTCGAAATAACTGGACAAATCTTTTAGTCATCCCAGGACCATATTGCAATGAACACACCATTGACAGAGGCATAGAAATCACTTATGTGGAAAAAGTTGTAGTGGGACTAGATCATAAAATGTGAAATTCATCTTTTGTTTGTGTTCTTTTTTTAGGGGATGCCTCAAAAGTTGGTAACACAGGAAAAAATTGCTTTTCTCTGTTCCCTACTGCCTTAAAAACAAAAGATTTTACCTTCGAAAATTCCTTTTCATCAGCTGATATAGCTATACACAGAGTTCTAGTTCAAAAAAAATTCCCCACAGATCGGGCCCATTACACTGAAATTCACTTAAAATATAAAATGTTTTCCCAATTCAACCTTGTCATGTAGCTATGTTATTTATTTATGCATTGATTTATACCTTTCCTTATTCCCTAAAGATAGTTTAACAATAAGAACACAATGAGTAAACTAATGGCAAATACAAATAGGAAATTGGAAACAGGACAAATATAAACTACATGTGTTTATTTGTTTACCCATTAATTGTCTAAATCTACCATTAGACTATAATCTCCTTGAGAGTAGTGTTTATGTCTGTACCATTCTCCGTTGTATACTCAGCATCAGCCACATAGTAGGTATTCAATATATATATGTGTGTTAAATTAATGAATTTTAAAATAACCTTCTTGGTAAAATATGAACCAAATCAATTTGCTGTAATTGAGCCTCAAATTTGGATATAAACTTCCTGGCATCCAAAGCAAAAGAAGTTGGATGTAATTCTCAAAAAGAATTCATACCAGCTTTTCAGGTGAAGTGCAACCTTCTCTAAAATTCAGTTCTAAATAAATTGCTCATATGGGGCTTATAAGAGGCACTGGATGATATATGAAATGATATCCTTAACATTACTTTTACAGCAAACATAGAAATAGCTTTACTTTAGCTGTTTCTTGTTATACATGTTGATAAAAGCAGAAGCCAGCACAGCAAAACATAAGTTGGGTAGAAGGGGTGACTTCTGTGAGAGACTAAAAAACCCCAAAATATCTTGATATATAGCCTTCTGGGAGTCTGGCTTGATTCAAGCACAGAATTTTATATTTCTTTAGGTACTCTGTAGTGTCAACACAATATCTTGTGTATCTCATAAGCTTACTAACAACTGATTAATCATATTTTTTTGGTTTTTTAAATTTTATTTTATTTTATTTTAAAGTTGTGGGGTATAAGTCCGGACTGCGTACATGAGTAGTTTAGGTACAGGTGAAGTTTTGGGCCTCCCACTGAACTTCAGAAGGCCTATGTGATTAAGTATATTTTAAATATTCAATTGCTTTTAGTGAGTCCCACACTTAATTCTCTGAAAATGCTACTTACCTTTCTAAACACTTCCTGATCTGCTAAACATCTGTGATCCTTTGAAATCCCAGGGTTTACCTCCTCTATTTTGCATTTATTTTAGTCTGCTTTGTATTAAAATAATTTAGAATTTTTGCCTTTAAGGCAATAATTCTCCAAAGGACCTACAACCCTACTTCACACTAGGTATCTACAAAATATTCCAGTGAATAACAATGAGTTGGTAATTGTAGATTTGGTAAGTCTCATTCAGTTAATCTTATTTGAGGGTAACTGCCCTGGTAATTTAGGGCCAATTCATAAGTCATGAAGACTCTTAAAATATATTTTTCAAGTAATACTAGTTGGCATGTTGGGTGTAAACAAGGAAGACAATTGTGAGTATGGAAGCTATAATGTACAGGACAAAATTCAGGGGTTCACCAAGGTGC
Organism: Tarsius wallacei; assembly: GCA_963574415.1. NCBI lineage: Eukaryota > Metazoa > Chordata > Mammalia > Primates > Tarsiidae > Tarsius > Tarsius wallacei. The sequence continues at coordinate 15,493 of CAUYQG010017813.1, forward strand.
AGAATTTAATCACTGTGTGAAACAATTAATCTTACCCAGACTTGTGGTCATGAATTATAATCCTGATCCTGACCCTGGACATTTGCCTTATTGGAGAGTATATAGTGCTATCTATATAAGTGCATAAATTATGCAATGACAGCTGCTACAAGGGGGACCCCAAAAAACCTGGAATTATTTTTTGGAGGGCAAGGCTTTTGTAGTACAAGCTTCCCTCACTACATAAATGTTCTAGAAACCCATCAGTAGCCGGGTTCGGTGGCTCAACCTGTAATCCCGCGCCTTTGGGAGGCTGAGGTGAGTGGATTGCCTGAGCCCGCGGGTTCGAGACCCGCCTGGGCAAGTGAGACCTCATCTCTACAATAAATCAAAAAATCAGCCGGGCGTGGTAGCGCACGCCTGTAGTTCCAGCTACTTGGAAGGCTGAGGCGGAAGGA